>CM029767.1:39424813-39509623 GCA_017562165.1 Ectropis grisescens
CTATTCAAGTTGTCTCCAAATAAAATCATGTTAAAACAAGATATCGACAGTGAGAACTTGTGATTTACAATTATATATACTTATAGATAGCGTTACCTCTCATAAAATATAGAGTACATAGTATTTACTTTTGCCATATCCAGACTATCACGTCAAATTGCACAGGAATCTTAATAGGTACACTTTCTAATAAGAAACCTTATTCAACGTCATGACTTTAAAAACGACATAGGACCGTTAAACTTCACAGTTGCTGAGGGTCGTGATCTCTCTTGAGCACTTTCTTTCTGATTATCGACCGCCATTAGTGACGATCTGTGATGGTGTGGACTGTGTTGTGGACAGTGGATTCCAGTGTGGTGCGTATTTGGTCCGTCCAACGCGCCGGGCTTCTTCCTATTAGTCTCTTTCGATTCGTTTCCTTTGATTTGCTTGTTACTAATTTTTCTAAGTTGATGTTGTCTTTCCTAGTTATTTCGCCGAAACACTCGAGTACCTTCTGGAGGCATGTGGCGGATAGCCTGTTTTGTATATAAGTGCCCTCGAGATGGACACGTTGGTACGATGAGCTGTCCACGGAATATTGAGCATTTTTTCTCCAACACCACATGTCGAAAGCGTCAATACGCTGGCATATGAAAACCACACAATATCTTTTAATATATTCGTATGCACCTATTTTAAACTCATTTTACAATTTCAAAATTTCAACTTCAACTTCTTGATTAATGGCTATTCTTGTGGTTTAGCCCATTTTACAATTTTATAATTGTACATTTAAAGCAGTGGCAGAAATGACATAAGCCAATAGAGTATAGCCACAGTATAACAATCAGGCAGTTTATACAATGAATTTGAGAGGTTTAAATAGGTTTAGAAACAAAGTTTGATGCAAGCTTAGGTACAATTAACAATCTATGTTGCTACCAAGAATGTTCAAAGTATGCTAAGTTTTTTTTGTATGCCGAGGAAATGCATTTACACATATACTTCCACCTGGAGGCTATGTCAGACTCGACACTATGGATGGGCACGGTTTCCTTGCGAGAGAAGGCCCGAATCCCAGCAGTGGGAACAGTTAGTGCTGCTTATGCTACATCCCTCATGAGGACTTCCCCATAATATATGATATTACATTTATTTACACATAGAGAATGCATTGGTCAAGTAGTCAAGTTTAACATCGATATTTTGCGTTGTAGATCAAGTCATTCGACTGGCTTAGAACGCTGTTTCCAGAGACAATGTAATATACCACGTACGTACTACGTATATTACATTTTCTCTACTTTATTATATATCTATACTTTATTATTTATATACTTTATTACTTTATATCTATTACTTTACTTATATATATACTTTAGTACTTTATTACATTATTCGCTGTTTACGCTGTTTCGTAAATTACAATTTCCATAATTATTACACTCATGATAACTTTTGAATGGTACGTCCACAGATTAGGAAACAAAATACAGATGCCATCATCGTGGACGACGCTGTGAGGCCAGTAACTAGTTGAAAATGAAAATGTTTATTACCACAAAAACTTAAGTTACTTACAATACCAACTTAATTAATTGAACATGTAGGGCAGATACAATAAAACAAATAAAGTAAAAAATAAGTCGGTGATCACTGGATCCCACACTAGGGTGACCTGTGACGTGGGTATCCAGGCTCCTTCTTGTGCTGAGTTATGTTGCGTTGGGAAGAGTGAAATCACTCTTTCCGTTTTAGTCGATTGTAGGAAGCGGTGAACGTTGATACCTATCGTTATTCGTTGTCAACAACCAAAATAAGTAGAACCGCAACATACCTCACCGCTAGCGATTCTAGGGGTCAAGTAGATTGGTAGTTGTAAACCACACACGCACATAGACGCGATTTGTTAACAAGGTGCTCAGGGCACATCCATTGATTTATATCGATGACTATCAATAGAAGCAGAGCAAGAATGAAGAATGTAACAAAAACGGGAACAAATATTTCTTTTTGAGAGCTTTCGTACCGTGCGTTGAAGAGACAGCTCATTCGGTATGATAGGAGAACTTTTGTGTTCTATTTTGGCGTTGGCTCTTATAGAATTTTCTGTATGAACAGTTTCCACTAGCCTGTCGTTTATTTCGTCCGCTGTTACGCACACATCTAGGGATTCGAAGCGGTTTTGAAGTTCAAGTTGAAAGATGTCGGGATTTTCTAGCATAGCATAATTTGGCCAGAGCGTGGAATTCATTAGACGTGATCTATCGAACTTAATGTTTAGATTCAGCGTGCCGCTTACCATTCGGTGATCGCTGCCGGTCTACGATAAGTACATATCGACAAGTACGATACACGATAAGTAGGTTGAACTGGGTACTGGACCCAGTCCAGGGGGGATCATGACCCCCATGACCCCCTGGATCCGCACCTGCTGTCAAATCAACCTCTCTTGTTCCACACTCCTCAAGCTCGCGTTGTTATTGTGTTTTGCCCTCCAACCCCAACCTTCCTTAAAACCAATTCCTGTCAGTACTAAATATTAGACCGACGCCGACGTAGCCTAGATTTTTGACTTCTTCGGAATTAGATATAGTAAGTAATTATTATTGTATATAATATAGCACTGAAATTGACACTGTACCAAGGTGCGCCCATACATTGTGTACTAACGATATCTGACAACTCGCTTATATAGTAGGCAGTAGGACACACTAAGTACTGACCGTCCCCTGGATCATCATCAAGGTCCTCTCACACAACTCCCCACATAGGTACCTAGTCAACACACACTGAACACAAACATCGACTTTCACCACACACTTACACATACCGGGTCATACTCGTACATATTCAACATATCCACAAAATATACGTGACTAAACACGTAGGATTCCATACGTACCTACCATACAACGCTACAAATGTAAACTATACACACAAACAATCAAACAACGTACCGACACATCTACGCAAACTCAATGACAGTAGAAACACTGACTCGAGCTCTCAATACACACCCCCTGTACAAGCATAAAACAAACACACATCAACCACAACGAACACTCGTATTCAACCTCCCAAACATTCACACATAACATACCTCACATCCACATCAACACATCACACTCCTGTCGTAGCACGCAGTCGGCGCGGCGGCCGGACGCGGCGGTGCGGGCTGCGGGGGGGGGAAACCTGAAACAAAACAAAGGTATGAAATTACTGCCAACATATATAAACAAACAAAATTACTTCTTAGCTGCATCGGCATTTTACACTGAATACAGACAGGACAGGACAGGATGACATCATCATCAGATGGCGCCTGCCACATAACAGGACATGCCTGTGTTGTTTACCATCAGGCACATGTCTTGCTTGTCTCGTCAAAATTAATTTAAAAAAACCTACAAACTAATACTATATTTTATTTACTAGACACAGCGGTACGGCACCACACGAATCATTCCTTCTACGTCTGCTAAAACCGTAATAGTAAATTACCAAAAATAAAATGTATACTGCCCGGTTTACATTATTCCAGTCCAGCGATCCAGCCCTGGATTTTTTACTGGAAAAATGTAAACGGGCTAACTATAATGTTAACTGGATTAATTGCTTTCCAGTGCCGGTTTTCATTTTTCCAGTAAACTATCCAGCGCTGGATTCGATCGCTGGACTGAAATAATGTAAGCCGGGCCAACAAAAACTGTCGGCGTTGATGCAAAACGCACGCTGACGCTGGCCGGTCCCACCAAAGCCGTCAAACCCGGAAACGCGAAACACAAAAACACTGACAACCCGAGTCGGGGGCGGGAGCAGGGCTCGCCCGCTCCGGCCGCGAGCGCGGCGGGGACTCGCCGGGCGCCGGCGACTCGGAGTGGACTAAAGTGATAGTGACAATTCAGCGGTGAATTTCAGGAGACTTATGAATTCCTGGTCCGTTTTCACAACCCCGTGAATATGGATTTCAAATGAAAGGGCTTGACTAGTCGAATGTTGTAGGTACAGCTTACAAATCCGAGGTAGTCGAGGATAATATATATATTTTTTTTGTTTAAGAGAGTGCATGATCAAAGATCGAATTTCATTTCATGACATCAATGAGTTAAATACGATATTTATTATAAGGTTATATTTATTACTAGCGGCCTATTCCGGCTTCGCTCGGATAATAACCTCGATACCAAAAAATCATTCAAATCGGTTGAGCCGTTTAGGAGGAGCTTACTTACAACGAAAAGTGGTATTGATTTTATATATGTATTTAGATTATATATAAGAGGTTTGACTCTACGTTTGTGATAAGAACGTCTAGGCTGTGGAATGAGTTGCTTGAGCGGGTTTTTCCCGATAGCTATAATCTTGGTGTCTTCAAATCGAGAGTGAATCGTTCACTTCTAGGTAAACACGCTCCATCGTAGACCGCATCGTCGCTTAACATCAGGCGAGATGGTGGTCAAGTGTACATCTATAAAAGTAAAAAAAGGTAAATCCATTTTAAAACAAAGTTACATATATAGTTCACAAAGTAAATCTTGAGAGTAGGCATTAGCTAACCAATCGGATGCCAGAAAGTAGGTACCATATTACCAGGTACCAATTTCAGCCCATTCGAGAGCGCTTATTCTTATCTTATGCTCTCGCCCCCTTATTAAATAAACATGTAGTACAGAGACGACGATAAGACAGCTTGTGTTTTGAAAACTTCTTCGGTTATCATGTCACCCTGGTAGATATACCTGGTCAGATGCACGTGTAACTTTCACCAGCGCTGCTAGAGGTGACATTGTGATTATATTATTCAGTTATTCGGAAATGTGGTTGCTCGTGTGTTGCATGAATTTACAAACAAACTGATTATCAGTTATGTTGTTGGATTCCCGAATGATACCAACCACATTTCCAAATAATACGCACGCCGTACCATCACAGTCTATTAAATCATACAGTCATTCGACGAAGCCGTCTAAAAGGGACAACCAAACAACCATGCAGGGCGTGCGTGGTGAGACGCGGAAAGCGGACATTAGACAAGTAAGAGTCAGTTTCTTTTTTTGCAGAGACCAGACACGCCTGCATCTTTCCCTCGTTATACTTGGTCATATTGACATCGATCGCCCCAGACAGAGACAGCCTCAAGGGCCAAGTTTATAGTCTTGATCTGAGCTCTCTTAGTGCATGACTTTGTTGTTCATTGGCTGTCGCGCTAAATATGCAACTCTCTATTACAATAGTTCTGCTATCGTGTATCTAAAGATACTGAGCTTGAACAGATGTAGCAGAAAGAGCATCGCAGAGATCACTGACCCTTGAGGGACTCTGGCATTGATTGCCATTTGATCAGTGACCAACTGCATCCAAAGGGATCGTCTCTACTGCACGCGATGATTTTGTTGAAAATCAAACATCTAGACAGCGTTTTTAAGTTCAGGTGTTTATTATCATCTCCATCTCTATCTATAAATAAAAATGTTATGTTGGTTTGTGTAGGCTTCAAAAACTCAAAAAGTTCGGCACCGATTGAGCTGAAATTTTACAATGATATATAATCCGCATCAAGGATTGTTTTTATCTATTTTTTGCATTACAATGAGCTACAGCGAAGCGTGGCAGGGTACAGCTAGTTATTAATATAGGGGAAGATCCACGGGCACATGAAATAGCCAATGAAGGCAGAACTTCCGATTTCCCTGAAACACAAATTGCTCGACACATGTACCTTGCCCATGCTAATCTATGGTGCTCAGACTTAGTCACTTACTAAAGGTCAGAAGTCCAAATATCCAAACATTGGCATTTATTACATTAGAAGAATTAAATAGGTACTCTAGTGGTACTAAAACAAACCCCCGGAAGTTAAAGCTGTCATCATATTGTTCAGTGTACCAGGCAGAACTGTTACCAATATTCATAGCACCGGATGAGATTTTTGGGAGTCGGGACAACTCCCTCGAAATGGCAGTGACTCGAAGTCGTCGTTGCAAGCCATAACAAACCACTGCTCTTTCAACCCGATCTTTGAGTCGATATCCGAGACCGAGGCTCTAACAAATATGATCCTAAAATTAAAAGTAGAATCATGTTGAGTCAAAATGCACACGGGTCTCGAAGAAAATGAAAGAGCAGATTAACTTGGAAAACAAGCCGTATTACATCTAAAGGTACAAGTTTGCCTGGAGACTGCCTCACGAGACCGCGATAAGAGAACGCGATCGGAGACCGCGACAGGTACTTGACATTATGGAATTGTCTGGGCACCAGTACGCGCACAGACCGCGGCAGGAGACCGAGACACACACGTGTTGCGGTCTCAGCGCAAACTAGCGCCCGGGGTTCTCATACAATATAAGCAATAAGTCATATAATCAAGCAATACACAGACAATTAAAATCCCCCCTAGTCAGCAACTTTTGTGGTGACTTTTAAGTAAAAACGATCACATGGATGTTATCATACTTACTTACTGAGTATCATACTAACGGAGAGCAAGAGGAAGGGTATTCAAACCTTTTAAAATTGCGTTACATAATACTTGAATGCTCCATATATCTATCTATCTATATACATAAAACTCAAAGGTGACTGACTGACTGACTGACTGACATAGTGATCTCTCAACACACAGCCCAAACCACTGGAGGGATCAGGCTGAAATTTGGCACACAAGTAGATGTTATGACGTAGGCATCCGCTAAGAAAGGATTTTGATAAATTCTATCCCCAAAGGGGTGAAATAGGGGATGAAAGATTGTATGAAACTTTTTTATTCCTTTGGCATATTTGCATGAACTTTCATATAAATTGAGTTCGGCTAAAATCATGGGGTACGTATTACAGCGTTTATCGAAATTCAACCCTCAAAGGGGCGAAATAAGGAATGAAATTTTGTATCAAAACGTTTTATTCCTTGGGCATACTCGTATTTGCATGAAATTTCATATAAATTGAGTTTGGCTAAAATCATGAGGTACGTAATACAGCTTTTATCGAAATTAAACCCTCAAAGGGGTGAAATAAGGGATGAAAGTTTGTATAGAAACTTTTTATTCCTTGGGGATATTTGAATGAAATTTTGTATAAATTGAGTACGGCTAATATGTGTAATGAGTTATGTGTTACAGTGTTTTTTTTTCAAAATACATCGTCTAATGTAGTAAAATAAGGGAAAAAGTTTGTGTGAACATTTTTATTTCTGTGACATATTTGCTTTAAACTTTGTAGGATATGAGTACGGAAAAAATAATGAGCTATGTAAAACAGAGTTTTCCTAAATTTAATCCCAAAGAAAGTGTATGAAAAGTGGGTATGAAAATTTTATATATTATAAATAATATTACGCACAGGAGACATTGTATTTACATGAGTGAAAATGTAAGTATATATATATTTTATGAAGCAAACAAGAAAGAAGGATATTTTTCAAATTCATACTAGGTACGTAATAGTGGATAAAATTTTGTACGGACTTTTTACCCCTTGGACATGTTCTAAAGACTATAACGAAAAACTTTGACTTGACTTTGACTTTTGTTACAATAACGCCTAGGCTGTGAAAGGCGTTCACAGACTAAGTGGAGAGATACTCTAAGACGTTGCCTGAATGGATTTTTCATGATGATTACAACGCTGGTGTATCCAAATTGAGACTGAATCGGTTTCTTCTTGGATAGCAAGCTCTACCGTAGACCACATAATCACTTAACTTTAGGCAACATTGCGGTCAAGAGTAAACCTATTATAGCAGTTAAACATTTATTTGCATTTATTGTATGGCTGCTGTGCCTTTGAAGTTGGGTCGGCCCCTAGTAAGGGACGCAGCTTGCGTCGATACTCTGGCACCATCACATCTTCCAAAGACACATAGTAGGGCTGGTGCAGCGGCTAATTCCGCTGAGTGGCTCAAACGGCGAAAGTATGCAATGCTCGGAAGTGGTTACATATTTGAGCCCTTTGGGGTTGAGACATTGGGCTCGTGGAGGCCGGCAGATCACCCTATCTTCAACTGCCTTTCCGAGCGCTTGGTCGTTTCACCAAAATGCTGGTGTTTATTTGGTCCAACGCATAAGCATTGCCACTTAAGTTTCAGCTTAACTGTGGGCCTCATAACGAAGCTCAAAGTAACACAGCGAGCTATGGAGAGAGCTATGCTCGTAGTCTCTTTGCGCGACAGAATCCGTAATGAGGATATTAGCAAAAGAACGAAAGTGGCCGACATAGCTTAAAGAGTAAGCAAGCTGAAGTGGCAATGAGCAGGCCACATCGCTCGCAGAACTGATAACCGATGGGGAAGAAAGGTTCTCGAGTGGCGATCACGAACCAGAAGACGCCGTGTTGGACGGCCACTAGATGGCCAGATGACCTCACAAAGGTCGCTGGAAACCGCTGGTTGCAGGTTGCGCAGGACCGATCGTTGTGGAAATCTAGGGGGGAGGCCTATGTGCAGCAGTGGACGTCTTGCGGCTGATGATGATGATAAGCATTGCCGTTCAGCGATGCCCCCAGCATGGTAACTTATCCATAGACCTTCATTGGTTTATGAATAATTCAGGTGTGTTTAGTGTAAGTAGTAAGGTATGTAACATAGTGTAGTTCTCATTCTATTTTAGTTTTGTTAATAAATAATAGAACGTTTGTGCGGAATATAACTGTCACCATGCATCTCATTTTTATGCAGTAAGTCACTGGCAGTGTAATACCTTCCAGCCTTTTCTAGTAAATCTGACGAGCCGCTCAAATTATAAAAATTAAAATCCTACGAAGTTCACACGACCTTATTTCGTTTTTGTGATAGTAGTACAGCTATGCACAACTGTAGCAAGGTAGACCAAAAATCAGAGAACTCTAACGTGATATTATGTTAATTGTACCATTAAAGAAGCCATCCGTGGTAAGGGCGGACCTGTCGCTGCCGACCATCTTCGCTGTAATGCTCAACAGTGAGAGTTCGTGTGAGTTAGAGGAGTGAGAGTTCAAAGCCTTTCGCTTCTGAGGTGGAAGCGGTTACGGGGACGAGCCTGGAGACTCGCCACTTTCGGCTCGCATCCCGTCTCTACAGGAGAGCCTAGAGCGTCGGACGCTTAGTACCGTCCGGTACTCTGTGTAGGGATAGTCCTTCTATCTTCTTCTTATAGTGGAGGTGCCGTGCCACTGATTGCCTGCTCGTCACTAGAGCTTTCCCGGACCCAGCGAGCCGGGTCCGCCAGGGCCCTGGCAAGAGACGTTGACTGGAGTGCAAAAACTGACCCCGCAACCCTGACCCCTTGCCATGTAGGACAAATCTGTGAGAGTTGTAGTCGATACCATGTCGATACCATGTCGACACCATGTGGACTCTCATGGTGTTGAGCCTGACATACTCCATCGTGTCCCTGCATGGTGGGCATACGTAATTGTCTTTCCCCTCATTTAACCAAACCAAAAAAAAAGTGAGACAAAAACTGTAAGAAAAATATATAACGGAAATGACGCGTATAAACTACCCGTGACCAATGTTGCCACATTTATTTTTCAGCTGATTGTACCTGAAACTAAGCAATATTAACAATAGCAAAATAACAGAAACAATTCTGTTTCTGTTAGCAGCATTTGTTACCACATCCACACTGTACTGTTATGTCTTCAAAAAGTAGGCAGGTCAAAGGTGATCGCTAGATCAACGTGATCTGGTGCGAACATAAATGTTTATTTAACAAATTCATCTATAGTCCGTTCCACGGAGAGGTGGAGAAAATGTAAACAAAGGTGCTACCATAACATAAAAATCATTTAACCTTAGTATTTTTCTAAAACTGTCTAAAAATATTTTACACAAATATGATACGACTTTACTGTGATCTTAAATACAACATACTTGGATTTGTATTGATCAAATAATTATTTATTAACTTATCTTGAAAATTATAAATAGTAATAGTAGAATGTGGTAGATACGGTTTTAAACAGTGGCAATTTGATCTATGTTTCTCAAACTGCGAATCCCATCGAAACATAAATGTGAAGTGAAAGACAAGATCAATATGATATGATATGAATATGATATTAAAACCAGCCAAGTCAACTGCTTTTAATAATCATCATAAATTACAAAAACAAATCACATTTTAAAGTGTTTAAAACTAGTCTATGTTATTATAAATAGATTTTAGAACTGACCATTTAAGACCATTTAGTTATCTATTTTTTAGTCGTTGAAGTCAACAAACAAAGCATATAATATCATAATACTGAATTTTGATCTCACTTCACTTAAGTATACGCATGTTTCTGATGACATACCGATACTTTTTGCACGTAAATTAAAGGACGTTTACCTAATGAACCACCAAATAATGTCTATTTATTCGCGAGAAAATCTATTAATACTTAGTATAAGTGCAAAAGTTTGGATGTACGTTGCTCAATCAAGTTGGAAAAGCTAAAGGCACTGCATCTGCGTATTGGCGTGACAAGACCACCCGAGCCGAGCAATAACTTAATGTTAAAATAATAAGTGTAAAAACTCTCGAGGATACTATGCATTTGTTGATGGAGTGTGTTCGGAACGATAGTTTCAGAAGACAGTGTTTTGAAAGAAGTAGTATCAGAGATATTGGATACTGCAATGTGACATTAGCCAGTCCCGAATCCACTGATGCAATTATGTTGTATAAACTCATTCATTTAGGACTAAGAAATAATTGTTAATTATTTAAGTATAATTTTATGTTGTCTTACAGGGCGATATGGTCGCTCAATGACAAAGCCCTTTAAATAAATAAAACAAAAAAAAAATGTAAAAACAGCTTAATGTAAAAACAGAACGCTCATTAACAAAGTTTGGATGTAAAAATCTTATATTAGGATAGATGAAAACACTACCCAGTATTCGATACGTTTTAAAATTAATTGCAACAACATCTAACGCAGTAGAAATTAATTGAATTTTTGAATGAATTACACCTACCACTCTTATTAAAAAATATCCAATATTTGAATCTCTTCATAATGGGTAGGAATAGTGCCACCAATATCTTTTGTGTGCCACCATTTGTTTTGTCATTTTACTTACCATATTTGTTTGTTACGGAATCAAGTATCAGGGCCACGTTAGCTATATACTCAGACTGGATTGCTTTTTTTTAGATCAAATATAAAACGTAGATCAATAATTATAGCAAGGAATAGTATATAGGTTACCACTTGTATAGGTACACCACTTTTTATTAAGACAAAATAATAGCAATGGCAACTACACAGGTACTAAGAACTACACTAGTGATGTGCTGGATTGTGAACAAAGTACATCCACGGATACGGATCTGATTGTGGATATATATACGAGTATCTAAAGCTGCGCTAGTAGGCTCATATCAGATTTAGCTGGGCAGGGAGAGAAAAACGAGTAGTGAATGTGAGTAAATTCCTTTTTTATTATGTATGTGAAATTTAATGAGCTATATATATATATATATAGCTCATTATATATATATATATATATATATATATATGAGAAAAGTTCACATACATAGCTGTACTTAATAATTAATGTAAATAAAAACTGTTTATATGTTACTATTGTGTTCTATGAACCAACCACCCAAGTTATTTTTGTATTAATGTTTTAAACTTATGCGCACCACATCTATACTTATAATAAAACTGTAACGGGTCGAATTCTGTACATTGAAGATATTTTGAAAAATTTTTTTTGGTGCACTCCATAGTCGATACTGATTGCGAAACTGCATTTTTTTCTTTCATGTCTGTCTGTCTGTCTGTCTGTCTGTCTTTCTGTATAGGGATCACGCATCACGCCGAAACTACTGATTCAATTCAGCTGAAACTTGGCATGATTTTAGTTTATACTAAGGACATTGCTGTAGGCTACTTTTGATCCCCAAATTCTGATCGGTTTTCTTGCGGGAGGGGGTGAAAGTCAGAATGTGTATTTGGTTGTAACTCATGTTTGCGTTGTTTAATTTCATTAATTCTTTTTTTGTTAGAAAGAACACATTATTTATATTGTCCCGTCAAAATTTGAACAATATCGGTCTGTTGGTTCGAAAATTACATAAACATTAAATAATAACGACACGCGCGGCGCGTTCAGTACATACTAACTACTAAGTATTCTGTGTATCACAGACGATCCACAGAATATCTAGATTCTAGATTCTAGAAAGTGCCCACGTGATCGCTTCGCGTCGTTTTGGACGACAAAATAATTGTCAAAAATATATTTTTTGTGGAAAAACAAACATCATTCGGTTATAATCGACTTCAAACGAAGAGGATGTTCTCAATCGGGTTGCATGTTTTTTTATTTTACGCGATAACTCCGCTAATTGTTAGTTGATTTTGATAATTCCTTTTTTGTTTGGTAGAAAATACTTCAGAGGTGATCTTAGATATCGAAAACAGGAAAGTAGTTTTTCAAATATCAACAAAAAACTAAAATCAGCTTAGATTTTTTTTTTTACTTTTATAGGTTTACACTTGACCGCCATCTCGCCTGATGTTAAACGACAATGCGGTCTACGATGGAGCGTGTTTACCTAGAAATAACCGATTCACTCTCGATTTGAAGACACAAAGATTGTAATCATCGGGGGAAACCCACTCAGGCAACGTATTCCACAGCCTAGATTATCACAAAATTAGAGTAAAATCTCTTCGTTCGTGTCTTTGGAACATCAACCATGAAACGATGTCGCTTTTTCCAGCTACGAGCATTCCGATAAAAAAGGGCAAGGTGGTATCAGATCATGCAAATCAGTCGCACACTCTCCGAAGTGTATCCGATAAAAAACCGATAGGCTAGCTAATATTTATCTGTACGACATAGTTATACCTTCTTATAAAATTTAGTCGAATGACAGAATTAAATTACCTGTCATTGAAGTTGATTTTTGTATTTTGGAGAAAACATATCAGCATAATAAGTAGCAGCATAAACAGCCCATTAAATGTTCCCACTGCTGGGCGTCGGGGCCTTGTCTCGCAAGGAGAGAGACAAGGCTATAATCCACCACGCTGGCCCAGTGTCGGTTGGTGGATGACATATGACTTAGAACTTAGATTATAGGTAGATTTCGGTTTCTTCACGGTGTTTTCCTTCACCGTTTTAATTACCGGCATTACGAACATGACTCTGAAAAGATAGTGGTGCGCGTGATTTTGAACCCTGGGTCTCCGGATCGACAGTCGCCGTTCTCTCGACTAGGTCAGCTGTAACTTACTAGACCAGCCGTAACTTATTAGAAAACGTATTATTTCAATCCAAATACTGTTTAAAATTTAAAGGTAGTGTTCAACAAGCTTCGGTGACCGAAGCAGACCGTTGTTAGGGTTCCGTACACAAAGGGTAAAAACGGGACCCTATTACTGAGACTTCGCTATCCGTCCGTCCGTCCGTCCGTCTGTCACCAGGCTGTATCTCAAGAACGGTGATAGCTAGACAGTTGAAATTTTCGCAGATGATGTATTTCTATTGCCGATTTAATCATGGCGGAACGTATCAAGTGATCGGGTTAAAATTTGAAATAGAATTAGGTTACAGTCTGGAAGAACACATAGGCTAAACATTGCCTATGTATAAGTACTCTATGTATTACGTAACAAACATCCAAACAGTGACATTCATAATATTTACAGGACACGTTGGAACGGCAGAACATATTTGGATGGAATTCGAAACACACGTAGTTTGAACTCAGAAATAACAAATCGGTTACTTATAGGTTACTGTGACGTAGGAAAGACTAAGCAAATTTGGTAGAAAATTGAAACAGAAATAACTCATAGTCTGAAATACCACATTTATGTATTTATTACCCATCAACCTGAAAAGAAGCATGGGCCCTAAGGAAACAAATATGAACTATCACGTCAAAACGGCACAACGATATGGGTTGACATACGAAACACACATAGTTTAGAGTCTAAAATTTCACATGGGCTAATAAGTCTACATTTTCATTTAACTCCATATTAATTTAAGCATATATTTTCGTCAGGAACTTGATGTGATGGTAAGGTAAAAGCCAAATATGAAAAATATGTGCACCCGTTATGGCGTAGATAATATAGGTGATTTGCGTTCACAATCAAAATAACAAGCAACATAATATTCTCATTAGACGGCGCTAATGCCAGTTTAAATCTAAAAGCACTAAAGGCCATTTAAATCGATGTTTTGCTATTGTGGTATGTATTTTTTTTTCATCACTAGGTGGCGTTACTGGTATTCTAAATTGTACTAATAAGTTTTTGCTGCTAAAAGGATTATGATGCCAAATTTGGATTCTTTCGTTCTTGATTTTTTTCTGTGTTACCTACAATTAAATTCATACATTAACATTTCACTAGGACTTGGCTTAGATTTACGGGTTCAACTTGCTTGAATATCATTAAAACTCAAAATTTTAATTATTTTGATTCCACACAGGCTTCATTCAAAATTTTACGCCGGCAAAGTTGCGGGTAACAGCTAGAAAACAGCTTGCGGATAAAAAGAACTAGGTAAGTAGGTATCAGATCATGCACATTAGCTTCAGACTTTTCATAATGTATCCTATAAAAATCCTACAAACTTAACACTTGCGGCTATGTTCGATACTACGAAACCTTACTAAGTATGTTTGATTTTGTTTAAAAAAAGAAAAATAAAGATGATAAAATTAAATAATTTTTGTGGGGAAAGACAAATTCACTCAAACTCAAAGGTTTTTCAATGACTAATACTTATCCAAATATTTGACGTACGATAGTTCCAATTAATGTATAAGTCAGTATCATCTGCTTCCGCGAACGAAGTAGCGGGTTCAGCTAGTATTTAATAAACGTATAATTATAAAATAACTAGCTGTACCCTGCCACGCTTTGCTGCGGCACATATGTAACTGACGCAAAATTAGATAAAAACAATCCTTGATGCGGATTATAAATCATTATAAAATTTCAGCTCGATCGGTGCTGAACTTTATAAGTTTTTGAAGCGTACACAAACCAACATAACGTTTTTATTTATAAAGATAGAAATAAGACAAAAGGTTGGAAACGGACTTATTGGAAAATATTTAACCTTGTTATGTGACGAAAATCTAAAAGGGCAAACAGAGACGCTTACAACGAACTATCTTCTAAAACAAAGGTTGAGAAATGCTGGTCTGTCATATTGAGAGTGACATTGATTTGTTTACATTTTCTCCACCTCTCCGTGGAACGGACTTATAGGCGATCTAGATTTGAGGTCTAGAAGCTAGGTACGTCTGAACTAGAAGGACCTAAGGTACCAGGCGCACAGATCGCCGGAGAGGTAGAATGTTAGGTCTCAGATCAAAACGTTCAACGTGACGTCAAGGTGATAAATTTGCTTACATTGAAAACCAAATCTTATTGTTAAGACATACAGTTCTTCAAAGTGTTTACGTTTCGGTTGAATTTCAATATTTTTTTTAACCAATTTATTAGAATATAGTACCAAAGTAAGTAACCTATAATTTTTGTGTTACAAATTACAAACATAAGCCGCCTAAGATGGAAAACCTAGGAAAACTCAAGAAAATTGAAGAAACCAAGATTTTAAACATCAGAAAAACTTAATTATAATCGAGACCATCATCAGTATATGGAAAATTCATGAGCCTGTGTCAGTAGCTAGATATGTAGTTCTCATGGGAATACAGTTTGTTAATGAAAGAGTTTTTTATCATTTCAACGCGCTTATAAATGATCATAAGGTATCTTTCACTCGTTTGGTTTACATGTGAATAAGCTAAGCTAACGCAGTTTGCTTTAATTTCATCTCTTTAAAGAAAGTTTACTGGGTTTGTGGGTCAGTTGGTAATGAGTCTATCTGTAACCTACGATAAATATTATTGTGATCATTGAGTTATTTAAGTCTTAATATGTATTTACGATTTTATACGCGTAAGCATCATATCTGCGTTCCGATACAGGGTCGAGCGAATGCAATCCACATTGTAAAAACATTTTACATAAACAAATAGCTATATTTGTACGATAAGAAGATTTTATGTGCCTTACTATTAATATTTAACCAAGTGAGCTATGGATGCTCTAGAATCTATTACCTTGACAAATGCCCTATCTCGATAACCATATTAAAATAAATTTTGAAAACCTTGCGCCACTTTTAGCAGAATCTAACAAGCTTTCTGGGACTAATTTACTTAATGTATCTTTTGATGTACACCTACTCGTATATCCCATAACAATGCAGCCGTGTGTCCCATAACAATGCAGCCATGTTAGTAGCCGTGCACTCTATTTCGTACACTCATACGAAATAGAGTGCACGGCTACTACAGTACATACACTACGTATAGAGTTGGCACAAACGCTTTACACCGAAAGCACGGGTAGCAACTTTCATGTTTTGCGCTCTTGTGGAAGTGTCATATTTTATCGGGGCACTTCACTCTGTTGCCATAGGAAGTATGCACGTCATCTTCTGCTTACGATTGACACAAAGGAACCGTCCAAAAATCTAACTCTATACGTAGTACCTATATATGTAAACTCTTTGAGTGCACGACACAGTGTCACATCATAGGTTGTAATCACAGATCACTAACATACTAGTTGTAATTACGCGATGACCGTAAACAGACGGCCTCATAACTTGAGCTATGAATCTGCTGGATCGCAGCGATGCTTTGGGTCATGTTATTCTGGGAAACATACATGTTTAGTTTGTCCTTCATCGGAAATATAATTGGTCTGAGAGAATATATTATATTATAAATAGGCTTTCAAATTTAAATTCATTTAATTGATTTCACATTTATTTAATTTACATTTTCTTTGAAATTCATACATCTGTTCAGGACTGCTTGTATTCTGGTGTAATAAATAAATAACCTTAGGTGCTGATATATTGTAACATGGAAATGCAACTGACGTTTGAACTACGAAAATTTACAAGAAATATAACTACTTCGGGTGCATTTCTGTTAATTTTCTTGTGATCCTCTACCTTCTTCAGCTTTCTGATTTCCTAGTGAAACTACCCTGTTGGTGCATGGAAATATGCAATGCGATAGAGATATATGAAAGCTGGTGTTCGTTCATAATATATATTTTTTCCAGTGAGATTAAAAAAAAAAATTAAAAAAAATATATTTTTTCCAGTAAGAATTACAGGGCTTAGAGGTAAAACATCTTAGATCTCTGGTTGACGAGCGCAGTGCAGTGCTAGGTAATGATTTGGACTCTGCATGTTCCAATATTTAGCTGCGTGCCACTGTGCTGTTATGTATCAGGCATGTTGCTTACCATCAGGTACATATTATCCTGCTTGTCCCGTCAAACATTATTAAAAAAAACATACATATTACATTTAAATGATTGAGACGAGACTATTGACTAGAAATACAAGACAAAGTAATATAGTTTCATTGCAGAAATATTATGTGCCATAATTTTAAATTGAAAATATTAAAAAAAATTACACATCAAACACATTCCAATGGAAAATATTTTTCATCCCACCAGCTCGGAAAGAGTACTTTTGCTCCTCGATATCAGGGCGCAAAAGTCGTTTTTACCCTCTAGAGGTTAAAGTAAATTTGAATTTAGAACATCGTGTGTACTGAGGTTTTGAATTCAAAACATAATTCAACCTATTTATTTCTACCTCCTTGGTGCAGAATGCATCATACATTTTTTTTTATATGTTCAAAACTCTGACTCGGAACCTCCTTGGTGTACTTACTTTTTTTTATTTGCTTAGCGCGAAAACATTTAAAAATTTGCATTTATACTCGGAATTTTAATTCGATTCCAGATTTGAAATTAGCTACTGTCATTTTGTGAAATAATGATACCACATATAATAGTGTAATGATGAACATAAAAATCGATTACGAAAAATCGATCGCTACCGAATGGTCTAAATTCGTATCCCATGTCATCAAAGAAGAGGAAAAAATGAGTAGGCTAGAAATGTTAATTGACAATATCACGGACACATTTACTTATAATAAATGTTACAAAAAGTGACAGCGATAGCGATGACGGCGACAATTTATAAAGTTTCTGGGGACTGTGTCAGCTTCGTCCGTGGGAAAAACCTGTAAATAGAAACCCCACACGTGGTCCCTGGGTGGTGCTAAACAGCTGACAAAAATACCGGTGGTAGGCCTCGGCCGTGGCTGGTGACCACCCACCAGACTAAGTCATGCCGCCAAGCGGCCTAGCCGTGTTCCGGCATGTTGTTTGGTGACGCCATTAGGGAAAACGGGTCAGAACAGTTGCTGCATAACTGCAAGACTGGAATGCCACACACCGATACTTTGCATCGGAAAGCTAGTCGTGGAGGGTAGCGGGATCCGAGGCACGGTTGCCGCGGCCGACCGCAGACAGTAGGGGCCCAAGTAGTGAGCTAGCCCCTCATGAAAGGCTGCCCGCCATCTGCGAAAAAATCCCGGGATGCGCTATCCTGCCGGTTGGCGACCGGATATCAAGGCCAGATAGACATCCCCGGGGGGGCTCGGGCGTCCCCGCAGTCTCCAGACTAGTTTCCCATAGATGTATTCGTGTTGTGTGTTGTGGTCGTTAGTCAGCAACGTGTAGCCTCGTTCTACTTCCGTTTTCCACCGTAATTCACCCTCAAATAACTATGAAAAGAGTCAAACACAGAAACAAAGTTAATACGCGGCTGCACTCCTTGATCCTTAAAGTGCACCTCGAGAACATCCGAGGTCTGCACTCAAATATCACAGCAGTCCACCACCACCTGGAGACTGAGCAGCCATCACTGTTGTTTCTTACGGAGACGCAGATAGGACGTCCGTCAGACGTGGCGTACCTAACATATCCTGGGTACACGTTGGAGCACAACTTTAAGCCACGTGCTGGAGTGTGCCTGTACGCCCGTGACGATATCTGCTGTCGGCGTCTCCGTAATCTTGAGGACACCAGATTCTCTGTTGTTTGGGCGCTGGTAGACACAGGCATAGATAAAATTGTTTATGCCTGTGTCTATCGGTCGCACAGTGGGGATCTGGAGACGACTAGGCTCATGGAATATTTGAGTGAGGCGGCGGATGCGGCTCAGCAAAAGTACCCAACAGCCCAACTAGTGTTGCTGGGGGATTTTAACGGCCATCACAAGGATTGGCTGTTCCCATACCGGGACACTGACCACGCTGGGCTGGAAACGAGAAAGCTAGCTTTATCGTTAGACCTGACCCAGCTGGTCCAAGAGGCCACACGGGTACCTGACGTTGAGTCGCATACCCTTATTGTTTAGACCTTCTGCTAACAACTGACCCAGATCGATATTCCGTGGCGGTATCTTCGCCGTTGGGCAGCTCCGACCACTGTCTGGTGAAGTCAGTATCAATGTACTATCCACCCGATCCCAGCCCTAGAGGCAACCGGCGGTTGTGGCGATACAAGTTAGCAGATTGGGATGAGATGCGTTCTTTTTTTGCGTCTTACCCATGGCAGTCATTGTGCTTCTCTTCTGGTGATCCTTCAACTTGCGCGGATGCTGTGACTGAAGTGATACAAACAGCTATGGAATATTTTATACCGTACTCTGACGTCCCAGTATCCAGCAAAGCTCGCCCTTGGTTTGGCCCGCAGTGTAAAAATGCTGAGGCATGTAAGCATGGGGCTTACCTAGCTTGGGTTGATGCTCGACAACGTAAGGCAAAGGACACACACCAGAAGAAGAAAGCGTTTAACAAGGCTGCT
The DNA here is from genome assembly GCA_017562165.1 of Ectropis grisescens. Classification (NCBI taxonomy): domain Eukaryota; kingdom Metazoa; phylum Arthropoda; class Insecta; order Lepidoptera; family Geometridae; genus Ectropis; species Ectropis grisescens. The sequence goes on from CM029767.1 coordinate 39,444,506, forward strand.
AAGGCATGCAAAAAGGTTTTACAGAGGGCTCGTTTCGACCATATTAGTCGAATAGGGAACAAACTAGCTTCATACCCAGCGGGTAGCAAAGCGTTTTGGTCCCTAGCTAAATCGGTCGAATCGAACTTCTGTCGCCCTCACTACCTCAATGCTAAAACCTGATGGGACGTTGGCTCACACCGCAACGGAGAAGGCAAACTTGTTTGCATCTCAGTTTGCGGAATCTTCACGTCTAGATGCTGGTTGTGCGATACCTCCTACTCCACCTGGCAGTCCGACTGTAATGTCTGAATTACATATTCGCCAAAAGGAGGTTACCAAAGCGCTACGCAATCTGGATGTGAATAAGGCCAGTGGCCCGGACGGAATTCCTGCCATAGTACTGAGGGTTTGTGCACCCGAGTTGTCTCCAGTACTAACGCGCCTGTTTAGACTTTCTCTCCAAACTGGGCAAGTGCCGAAGTCGTGGAAGCTTGCAAACGTGCAACCTGTGCCCAAAAAAGGTAGTCGTGCTGACCCTGTCAACTACAGGCCCATCTCAGTCACGTCCATTCTCTGCAAGACTATGGAACGTGTCTTAAACCACAGGCTCCTGACATACCTAGAATCGAACGACCTCCTCAGTGACCGGCAATACGGGTTTCGCCGGAACCGGTCCACCGGGGATATTCTAGCGTATGTCACCCACATCTGGGTGAAGCTATCGAGAAACACGGGAAGCACTTGCAGTCTCCCCAGATATCTCGAAGGCTTTCGACAGGGTTTAACATGACGGCCTTATAAGCAAGCTTTCTGGCTATGGTTTGTCTCCTGGGTTTATTGCGTGGATATCGGACTTTTGAGGATCGATCCATACGAGTCGTCATTGATGGCTGCTCGTCGGATCAAATGGCTATCAATGCCGGAGTCCCTCAAGGGTCGGTACTCTCTGCGACGCTCTTCCTGCTACATATCAACGATCTGTTGAAGCCCGGTATTTTGGGTACGCAGATGATAGCACAGTCGTAGAGAGTTATATATCTAGCGCAAGAGCCAGTGGGCAACAAACTCAGCTATTGAGAGAGAATATGATCGAGCGGTTGAACTTGGCCCTTGAGGCAGTCTCTAAATGGGGCGATGCCAATTTGGCCAGGTTTAACGAAGGAAAGACACAGGCGTGTTTGTTCTCCGCTAAAGGAGCCCGTTCCAACTGGCTCCTACTTTTCGAGGCGTGTCCGTGCCGGTTACTGACCATCTCGAGCTTTTGGGCGTTTCTCTGTCATCGACGCTCAACTTTGGCACATATATTGAGTCTAAGGCTAAATTAGCCGCCAAAAACTAGGTGTCCTCTCAAAGGTGCGAAGATACTTCAACTCTGAACAGTTGCTCACGTTATACAAAGCACAGATTCGCTCCTGTATGGAGTACTGTTCGCACCTTTGGGATGGATCGGCTAAGTATCAGCTGGGGACTCTGGAATCGATTGAGAGACGTGCCAAAAGACTCATAGGCAATGACGCTCTTGTGCGTAAAAGACTTCAAAGTCTTGATCATCGCCGCAAAATCGCTAGCTTATCGGTTTTTATCGGATACACTTCGGAGAGTGTGCAACTGATCTGCATGATCTAATACCACCTTGCCCTTTCTTCTATCGGAATTCTCGTTCCACAAAAGGGCGGCATCGTTTCATGGTTGATGTTCCAAAACGCGAACGAAGAGATTTGACTCCACGTTTGTGATAAGAACGTCTAGGTTGTGGAATGCGTTGCCTGAGTGGGTTTTCCCTGATGGTTACAATCTTGGTGTCTTCAAATCGAGAGAAATCGGTTTTTTCTAGGTAAGCACGCTCCATCGTAGATCTCATCATCGCTTAACATCAGGCGAGATGGTGGTCGAGTGCGAACCTATTATAGTTAAAAAAAAAAAAAAAAAGTAACTTATTACTATAATACATCTATCTGTTTGATTTGTCATGTTCCTTCATGATTACATTTTTTTATTTATTTCACACACAATTATAAAAGAAAAGTCTCAGATCGTTAATTAATCGTCAAAACTAAATTATCGGTTCAGAAATATTTAATAAATGATTGAGACGGGACTATTGACTAGAAATACAAGACAAAGTAATATAGTTTCATTCCAGATATATTATGTGCCATAATTTTAAATTGAAAATATAAAAAAAAATACACATCAAGCACATTCCAATCGAAAATATTTTCCATATTAAGAACTATTCCGTAAATTAACAGAAGATAAAATAGTGAATCTATAATTTTAGGTAAATGTTTATTCATTCTCAAATATGATTTTTAATTCATTTAATTTTCCTTGTAACTTTCAATAATTATAAAGCGGCTTTTTCTGCGTAGCTCTATAAAAATGTGATAAATGTGTAATCATTATTAGGGTGCCTCAAAACGTAAAAACGCAACCCTTATAGATTCGTCATGTCTCTGTCAGTCTGTCTGTCTGTCCGTCTATCCGTCACAGCCACTTTTTTCCGAAACTATAAGAGCTATCTGTATTGTTGAAACTTGGTAAGTAGATGTAATCTGTGAACCGCATTTACGTTTTGTAAAAAATAAACAAAACAATAAATTTTGGGGGTGCCCCATACTAAGAACTGAAACAAACTAAAAATATATTTTTTCATCATACCCATACGTGTAGGATGTCTATTGATAGATCTTCGAAAATGATGTTGCAGATTCTAATATATTTTTTTTCTGTACTTACTGAAAAAATTGCGCGAGAGTAAAAATTTAACGGAACCCTCCATGGGTCCGACTCGCACTTGTCCGCTTTATTTATATTCAGTTTGAATTAGTTCATTGTGATACAGTTTATTTACTTCAATCGTGGAATTGTATTGATATTAGTTGAAAATTCACCTCGACTGCAGCAAATGCCACTAAGAGTCTTCGGTACTCCTGTTATACTTCTAGATGTGTAGCTGAAAACAGTTCATACAAAGTAAATTGATAATAACTGTGTTGAATTTATTAATAGATCTACGATGAAGAATAAAAGACGACATAATTATGATAATTTACTACTACTTGAGGTACTTGTAATATATTCGGCTGACTTTTTGATAAACTTTGCGATATGTTCACCTAATAAATGTCATAAATGCAACGTTCGTTTTCAACAGCTCCAGACTTCCTTTAGTAAATTAGTTCTTTACTCCTTATGTTCCCCTGGTATAACGTTGCACTCAATTGCACCTACATTCGACTACTTCAAGAGTGCTAGGGGGTGGGTCTGTTTATTTATAGGTATCCAAGGGATGGATATTTACGAGGATGCAATTTTATTATTGCATCACACCCGATATTTGTAAACCAAATAACTATTGAAAGAAAATATAATTCACAAAGTAATACGCCTTCAGAGTAGGTATTACTATTAGCTATCCAATCAGATTCCAGAAAATAGATTACTCACAATCTCAGTCAATTCGCGTACGGATTGTTCTCAATTTATGCTCTCGTCCCCTTACAAAATAAACATGCAGTGAAGTGACGACGATGATAGAACTTTTGTTCTGAAAACGTCTTCGGTTATCATGTTTTCCTGGTAGATAAATCTAGCCAGATGTACTTGCACCTTGCACTTAACCTCTTCCTAGGTGACATTTCGATTACGCGCCATTCAGAATAATAATTGGTATCTGGTGTGGTTGTTGTTTAATGCATATTTGCAAGCGAATGCATCAAGTTTCGTTGCTGGACTATCTCGAATTGATACCACATTTCCAAACGAAAAATGTTGCTTCTACTTTATTCCTTTGAGTTGCCAACTTCTTACATTATGAACCATATAACTCTACTCTCAATGATCTCTTTAACATTGAGGCATTAAAACAAACGCAACGATTGCAATAGTAAGAGATCAATTGATTCTAACACTATGAGAATAAAAAAACATTATTTTTATTGTCGAATATACATTGCGCAGTCTTTTAGATCCGTGATTTTTACGGACACAAAAATATAAATATAATAAGTAAGGTTTTCATGAAGAAAATTCTAATAATATTTAAACCATTCAAACGTATATCACATTGTAAGCAATTTAGCTTCAGCAAACAGGCATGTATTTCCCTAAATTCCTATCTTTCTATTTTGTGTGTTTACGTAGTGTAAGTGCTGTGATAAAACAGTAATACGAGCATATTACAACAAAAACTTTTTTGCAATGGATGTGAAATGCAAATTTACTGTGGTAAGTACCTAGAAGTTAATGTCGGTATAAAAAGATATAAATATAATAAACACAGGTACACAGGGATTATATTATCTTTCTCTCTCTGACGCGCTTGTTCACTGTATATTGTTTCTCGTTCCAGCATCCCGAGTTAACCCGAAAGGCTAATATCATACCCGAGTGTGACGGATCATTTCAATTCACAGGCCACGAAAATTCTGTCCTAGGCGCGCCCAAAGAAGTTTTCACTTTAAAAAGTACTTCATTAAAATTTTCGTATCCCAATACAAAATCGAGTTATTGTCACAAAACTGAATGTATCGCTTCTTTAAAGATGGCAGAATATGCACACACGAAATCTTGGGCGACATGTAGTGCATTTAGTACATTTTAGTAGAGGTAGGACTCTTGGCAGAGTCCGCCTGGTGAAGTACAACACCTTTGCCAGTTATTCTACCGCCAAGCAGTAAAGTGCAAACATTACTGTGTTCCGGTTTGAAGGGCAATGTTTCCAGATAAATTACAGGGCTTAGAGATATAAGATCTTAGATATCTGGATGACGAGCGCAGTGCAGTGCTAGGTAATGATTTGGACTCTTCATGTTCCAATAGCTGCGTGTCACTTTGCTGTTATGTGTCAGGCATGTTGCTTACCATCAGGCACATGTCCTGATCGTCTCTCCACTATTAATTAAAAAAAAAAATGTTGAACTTAAGCTTTTCTAGGCATTCCCCACACCATATCCAAAATTTGGCCGTCTCGGTTCACATGCATTTCTAATCCGATTTATCCAACGCGACGTAATGAATGACTGGACTATTAGAGATCTATGAGAAAGTATTTATGGAAGCAGAGCACTGCAATCAATGCAATGAACGGTCAAGATCAGTCAGAATAGATTCGAGCTGACCCAGATAAAAAAAAATATATATCGATGCACGAGTACCAGGGTGACAGAATCACGAGGAGATATGTTTGTATTTGCAGTCAATGTATTGATGAATTGATAAATCGCGGGACGCCTAGGATGACGTTTCACCTGGGCGTTCCAACGATACGCTGGCCAATAGTAGTGCTCCAAATATATTATTGCACACATGACGTCAATCAGTGGCTTCAATATTTACTATGCTGCATCTCAGCTTCAGTGGTGTGGTCTATTCTAAAAGTTGTTGCACATTTATTATATCCATGCGGGATCGAAATCGCATGACATCGTTATTGCTTATTAACACTAATACTTCCTAAATTGTCATTGATTCGTACTAAATAATGGCTAAATAGGAATCGACAATAATCGGTACGCCAATAAAGCCAATTTTACGGGACCGCGGTTTCAGCGCTGGCCCTAAGTTCGATATATAGTAGAGGTCATCTGAGCCAGCACAGATATACACAATGACACGAGGATATCAGTGGACTGCGCTTGTACTGAAATCAAAATCATTTTAGTGACAAACATATCTCCATTTATTGTTGGATCGCGTATGACACAAAATCATAGGGATGTTAAAGTTAATACTACACGCATAGTAGAGCGCATATTAATAGCTAGAGACGTCCGAGCTGCGCATAGACCGCAGGTGTGACAGTTATTTTTACAACTTCGCATTTCGGGATCGAACCAAAGTTTGTGGAACTCTTCACAACACGTTTCGATTTTGGAAGTGAGCATTGCAACTCGCTACGGATGTTGATGCGGTTTTTTTCAATAGATGTAGTAATTAAAGAGAAACGTTTATATTATGTATCATAACATCAATTAAGTAGTGGAGAAACGCTGTTATTTTTGAGGTTTCTAATGTGATGTCGTAAATAATTACATATTTTCCGCTTACATTACAAACGCAGGCTGATTCCTACGAGATTTATCAACACAGTTACTAAGTATTGTACACATTGAAAAGGTCTACAGAAAACTCTTCTATGGTATACATCTATCTCTTATGGATAACATTGTTTGTCTTAAACTTTTTACGACAAATAATGGCCAAGCAATTTTAACCAATACAGCATTAATCCTTATCCTATTAAATACCTCAAATACATTGTTGATTTAATATAGGTCTATATGATCCAATGCTGCATATGATTTAAATTAATATTTTCGAAGATATTACAGATTTATAAATATCATAAATAAACACATGTTTTGAGCTTAGACTGCAAACGCTGGTCAAACCCTATGAACCAGATTAAAATAATGTACAGCAATAGTGTACCCCTTCAAAAGGTCTACAAAAAAGTTTCCAATAGTATCTCTCTATCTCTTGGCAATAACCCAAAATAACAATTTTTATTAGTACTTTTATTTAGTATCAGCATTGCATCCGTGCGAAGCCAGGACGGGTCGCTAGTATTTTAATATAAATTAAACAACGGTTCTGTCGCAATACAATATTGCATGCCCTTCGAAGAAGCCAGTTTGTATGGGTCAACTTTTAAAATGTTTCGTATCATCTTATTTACCTGTAAACAGCAATACAATAAAGATTTCTGCATTTGTTTGTATCATAATCTAGTTTGTAATGTACTATGCAGCATCATATTTAAACGGAAATAATAGGTAGTATAGTAGAATCATTGACAAGCAGGTTAGTGTGCTCGTGACCACGGCGGTTGTAACGCCGCCGAAGCGTCCAGGTATTTAAGCAATGAATTAAATTGTGATTAAGTCCTGTACATTATAAACATTATGTGTTCAAATCGCGAATGTTTAAAACAATAAATAATAATATATTACAACTTTATTTAGACTCTAAAGACCGTTGATTGTGCACGCTGCGTGCTGCTGATTCATGTAAATAGATACTATTGGTTAGTACCTATGTTACCATTGGTTTCTTTCATTCGTTTCATGGTAGTAAGTTTGCGTGCGAGTAAGTGGGTGCCAGACGGTTCTGGACCCCCTTGGTCCCTCGCGATGAGCAAGATGTTCGGCCGTGTCGCCTACCACCATCCAGCTGCTGAGGATAGGGAGAACGATCCACCGAAATACTGGCTCTCCTATTTCCCTGCAGCCCCACAACTCGTCTGCCATCACGTTGGCGGCCACGCAAGGCCACAGCGGATAGAGAGAACGGCATATCATAATGTCGGCACTCCTCTCCCGCCGCGGTTTCTCCTCTACTGTCGCAATGCAAACCTTCTGGGATGACATTGATCTGCTACTCGGCCAGATAAAGCTATCAGCCGAGTAACCAAGAGCTCACGGCTGCTCATAGTACAAGCTATGCTTAATTTGGGGCTTGGTAGTGTTGTGTGAGATATGCCCACCTACATTTTTCATTTATTTATGAGTCAGCATCTATCTTCATCCCATTTAAAAAAAATGTAATGAGCAAGCACTGTTTGTTGTGAATATATATTAATTTAATTAAGCTAGCGAGTAACCATGTGTTCTTAGTACGTACTAACTCTACTCAATTCGTCCACATTTCATTCATCAGAAAATACGTGACGTCTGGCGGCCCTGGGATCTTACTCTACTATGTCATAGATGGAAATGTAATCTTGGAATAAATGCATTTTCGTATCGATTTCCTGCGCCACATTTTAATTTTACTGAACTGGCATACCTTACTATGACCCGTGGCTTTACGTACTTCGATTTTTTTTAAATGTTATATAATTTTTTGTCACACTATGTTTGTTCTTGTCCGTGTATGTTATATGGGTATCTGACGTTAGAAAAAAGTCAATCTAAGTCGTATGCTGTTTACGGCCCATTTCGTAGAATCCTCTGTATCAAATGAATCTAATGCATAATATACAGATAGATACCTAAATAGATAACCCCTTGATTGCACTTAATTTCAAAATAAAAAAAGTTTATAATGACAAAACAAAAAAATAGCAATTGGCGACCTTCTCACTAAAAGCGATCTCCTCCAGGCAAGCTATACTACACTAAACTAATAAACTAAAAAGTAACTTCAATTCAAAATTAAAATCAGACTTTCCACCAAATTTCAAAGATAGATAGATAAACTCTTTATTGCACTTAAACAATAAAACAAAATACAAAAACAACTTAAAATAAAGTCACAGTGGGCGACTTTACCGCTATGAGCGATTTTTTCCAGGCAACCGTGGGATGGTGAAGAAGATATAAGTAATGGAGGACGGTACAATTAGGAGTACATAAATACTTATACTTCTTTATAACATACTAATAACTCTTTACAATAATATACCAATGTTTGTAAATAATGTCCCTATAGTAGGAGATCCCGCTATACAACGACCTTCACCGAGCTGTTTATTGGATGAAAAGTGTTTTATATGTAACTAGCTGTACCCTGCCACGCTTCGCTGTGACACATTGTGGTGCAAAATTAGATAAAAACAATCCCTGATGCGGATTAAATATCATTCTAAAATTTCAGCTCGATCGGTGCTTTTGAAGCGTACACAAAACATAACATTTGTATGTATAAAGATTTAATATGTTAACAAATATATTGCAAATAGGTTGCCTAAATATTTCAGTCCAGAATTTGATTAATTGACAATTAAAAAATATGTTTTAAATATTTCACTTAAATTGATTGAATTTTAGAAAAACCTATATAACAGAACTTATTATTTTGGCTTTACTCAGTGCTTACGATATAATTACGAAATTCAACCCCTGAGGGTATAAAAACGGATGGAAGTTTGTATGAAACATTTTATTCCTTAAACGTATTCGCATACAATTTCGCACGAATTGAGCATGATCAAAATAATGAATTATGTATAACAGTATTTTCAAAACTCAACCTCAAAGGGGTGAAATATGGGATGAAAGTTTGTTTGAAACTTTTTATTGTTTGAAAATATTTGCATGAGATTTCGTAAGCACTAAGTAAAGCCAAATTATTAAGTTATGTAGTACAGTTTTTTTCTAAACTGCCATCAATTTAAGTGAAATATTAAAAAAAAAAAATTGTTGTTAATAATCATATTCTAGACTGAAATTGTGTAGGCAACCCATTTGCAATATATTTGTTGACATATTAAATTACATATATATAAATAAACACTTTTCATCCAGTAAACAGCTCAGTGAAGGTCGTTGTATAGCGGGATCTTAGAATAATAAGAAGAAATGAACTCCATAGGCTTGAGTAACTAAAAAAATGTATCCGTCGAAACTACAAAATTGCCAGAACAAACATTTCTTTGTTTCGTGCCAAGAGTCAAGATCCAAAGTTTCATTGTTTTATTTTCAACAATTTCATAAAGCACTAGGTTATGATGAGGCCTCTTTACATTCCACCAGCTGTGCTATTATGGGCATGTTGCTTACCATCAGGCACAAGACATGTTCTGTTTGTCTTCTCAGTCCTAACTGTAAATAAGTATAAATATATGTTGATACTATCCATACTAATCCCTATCTATCTTTCTATATATAAAAATGTTACGTTGGTTTGTGTACGCTTCAAAAACTCAAAGAGGACTGCACCTAACAAGCTGAAATTTTAGAATGATATATAATCATCATAATATATATTACAATGTGGCACAGCGGAGCGTGGCAGGGTAAAGCTTGTATGTTATAAAGTTGAAGAGGTTTTTTTGTTTGAATTCGCTAATCTCTACTATTACTTGACCGATTTCAAAAAATATTTTACCGTTAAATTGTGCCGGATCCCTGAGTGTTACATATGAATATGTCGGCGGAAGTGGTACTAAGAGAGTCAGGATGGATGGTACTGGTGTTGGTCCTCTTCAGTAAACATTGTGGGCTTCGATGTGGTTCACGAACAAGAACAAATGCGTAGGAGCTTTACAAGTTAACACAAAGTAGGTACTACTCGATTAGACACGTGGTACAATTTTTCTTATTAGAAAGTTCTTATCAACGAGACGTGAGACAGTTCCCGAACTACGTGGTCACACGACGGCTATCGGAGGAGGAATGTGCTCCCCCTTCCGAAATGTCTTCAAGCAGCCTCGCACGACGTAATAATCCGGACTCTGCCGAAGCGATGACAGCACACCGCTTGCGCCTCGTATTGAAATCCAATACTGTTCGAATGACCTCTTGACACGGCCATCCTGCTGGACACACGTCTCTGTGTGTTCATCTGGAACAATATTCCAAGCACAGTATCACATAGCTCGGTCACTCCTGACCTTTCGTCAAATCAATTGACAGAAAACCAGTAACTCAACAAAACTCTATCTATAACTGACTTTACAAAAAGAGGAGGAGGCTCTCAATACATTTTTTTTTATGACGCTTCGATAACGAATCAAAATCTACAAACAAAAGAATTAGGAAAATCAAACACACGACTGACTTGATAACCAAAATATGTACTCTCACTAGAGTCACATAGATCACAGCTGAATCAAAACATGTGCTTGAGCTCTACATAATCTCTGGTCCATCATGCGCATCCCTCCAGGATCGCCGAGTCACCACCGGACTCACAATGGTTTCCCTTGAAACCTATCCAAACCTCCACCAGAGTTGACTGCCCACCGCGTACTCACGGACTACTAAATAGTAGACGCCGATTTCTACTGAGCTACGGCTACACGACAACCTCTGGTACGGTCCGACCATTATGCAAACTCAACGCACTATTCTCATCTCTAACCATCGTTAGACCATCGTTACTTTCCTTTACTACAATCTTGTCAGTTATACTTTGATTCTCCGTCATCTTTTTCCACTTATCGTGTGCATACACGATTACAAATATTAAGCGTCTTTAATCTATAGCGGTCTCCACAAAGAACCTCTACAACTCTATGACTACAAAGGGACTTTCATAATTCTGATCAAATTTTATTTGATTACGTTTCTCATTCATAATCAAAACAAAGTCACCAACAGCGAATTGATTTACGTGCGCCTTTGTTTGAACAAACTTACGCGTTTCATAAGTGGCGGCATGCTCTATGTATCAGGCATCATCTCACACTACATTTATGTCAACCTCGAGCTCTACGTTGTGAGCGGATAAATGAAACGGACTGTATCACCTTATCAATAAACAGTTCTTTTGTCACACATTGATTGTACAGTTAAAAATAACAAGTTGACGTTGACTAAGGAGTCTTGATATGAACGATCTTTTGTTTCTACCGTAGTTAACATTAACTTTAACAATAACACTGTTATGCTCAAAATGTCATCAAATTTCTCTAAGATTTTAGCCGAAATGAATGACTGATTCATGTCGTTGTTCACGACTGACAATCTGATCGCTCAGGTAATATTGGTAAGCACTAAGTACGACTGTTACGTTGCATCTTACGATAGAGACCTTTGCGAATATCGTAAGTTCTGTTGTTCAGTCATCATTTAATTTTCCACTAGTTAGATCAGTAATGAGCTTAGACATTTCAAAGTCGCGCTACTTTTCAGCAAGTAACCAATTACAAATTAGTTCAGCTAAGTTGACTATTTTCTTAAATTCTGCTTTGAACTCAGATCCGACACACGGGGGATGATTTCGCGACAAGAAATCTACGCGTGCCATGTCTTTATCATTATTGTTTAAAGACACTAGCTACCACCTGTGGACTCGCGGTATCAAATCAATCTTTTACATGAAGGTTTCAATTAATTGCAATCAGTTAAATTTAAATCTGCTTGACGAATATTACATTCACATGTCGTCACGCGAATTCACGTCATCCCGCTCATAAAATAGTCCAAATAATGGGTTAACTGAGATATAATCAAAGATTTTGTTCTTTGGAAACGAAGGTGTCAATTAATTTTAAATTATTTTAGTTAGGTATCGTAACCAGATGGTCCGTTACCGTGTGCCAACCGGGACTAGATGTAAATTGCAATTATTGTCTAATGTCTACATTGTCTGTCATGGAACAAAATGTGTCACGGTAATGCTAATACTAAATCCATGAGATAATCTTTACACAGCCACATTATTATCATATCACTTCGCAAATTGGCATCAAGCAAAACATGCAACCAAATTTCAATTAAATTATTATCCTTCTCAACAAAACTTAAAATCTGCATTTTACTGTATAGGAACACTTGGCTGACTAACCCCTGTAAGGTTGTCATATTTTGCTCGCATTTACGACAACATTTTATTCGACACACTCTCTTTAATAAGAGAATATTCAGCACCAGACTCAAATTGAAAACGACTGACCTGATTAAAAACGTTCCTGTTGGGGATCGACAATGCACATGACAACCCATCGCTCGCTATGTTGTACGCGCGATGTCTCGATGCTGCTGCGTCCTACTGGGCAGCGAGTGAAGATGTGTCCTGGTTTTCACCTTTGTAGCAAACGGTCGAGCTTGTGGTTGCAACTTGCTGATGAGGGTCATGTCTCGAAGGTTGAACGCGCTGTCTGTTAGTCGGTTTTCCTTTCGCCTGCTACTTGCGTAAACAAACGTGGCTAGCTTGTGTCCAATTTTCGCACAGTGAAAACATTTAATTGTTGACAACCGAGATGTCTTCACACCCTTGACTTTTCTGCTCCGGTACTTGACTCAAGGTTCAAGTAGGTAACAGCTTGTAGTTTTTGTTGTAGACATTGGCGATAATTTATTTCAGGTGAATAACTATTCTCTGTAACCTCAAGTCGAACTGTGAAATATGTGCGACCGTTGTTGTCACTATAATTGTCTCTGCGGTAAGACCTTTCCAGCGCAGCGGTTTGATAACAACAACATAACACGACTGCCGTAAGTTGCTAAAGATTCGCTCTCTTCTGATTTGTCGTTGTTTAATTTCAATAGGGCACCGGCGGGCGTTTCCGTGTTTACGAATCTTGGAGTAAACAGCTCTTTAAATTATGACCGCGTCACACCTGGATATGAAACTGACGATAGCCACGCTTATACTGCTCCTATAAGCACCTCACTGAGTATCACGATTTCATCATCATCAGCAACAAAGATCTGACATTGCACACCACGTCCGTGCATCCGCGTCGCTCTTCTCGGGGTCTTATTCGAGTGTTTTGAAATTTGCCTTCCAAACAGTAACCGCCGTTTGTCTCCGCTCCCGTCGTTATCTCTTCGTAGTACGCTTCTCTTTGTCTTGCTCGTATCCCACTTCTGATGTCGGCGGAAGTGGTACTAAGAGAGTCAGGATGGATGGTACTGGTGTTGGTCCTCTTCAGTAAACATTGTGGGCTTCGATGTGGTTCACGAACAAGAACAAATGCGTAGGAGCTTTACAAGTTAACACAAAGTAGGTACTACTCGATTAGACACGTGGTACAATTTTTCTTATTAGAAAGTTCTTATCAACGAGACGTGAGACAGTTCCCGAACTACGTGGTCACACGACGGCTATCGGAGGAGGAATGTGCTCCCTTCCGAAATGTCTTCAAGCAGCCTCGCACGACGTAATAATCCGGACTCTGCCGAAGCGATGACAGCACACCGCTTGCGCCTCGTATTGAAATCCAATACTGTTCGAATGACCTCTTGACAAATATATATATAGCTATATTTAAATTATGTAAGCGTAAGCAGCCCACTAAACGTTCCCACTGCTGGGACTCGGGGCCTTCTCTCACAAGGAGAGAGTTAAGGCCATAATCCACCATGACACATGAATTCGAAAGATTCTAGGTACATGTCGGTTTCCTCAAGATGTTTTCCATCACCGTTTTTAAGTTAGCGGCATTACGCACATGACTTTGAAAAGACAGTGGTGCGCGTGGCGGTACTCGAACCCGGGGGCTCCGGTAGTCGCCGTTCTTCTGACTAGACCAGCCGTAACTTAAATTACATACCAAGTTGTAAATTAAGTAAGTTGTATATTATGTACCACGGGCCAAACCGGGCTGACCGCCAGTAATATTATAAATCTGTAGCGTTTACTTGTGTGAACGAGCTTATCTCAGCTTATCTGGGGCGAATTCAAAAATTCTTTCACGGTTGGAGATTCACCTGACCTCTGAGTACTGTGGGTTATATGTTATATGTATCACGGGCGAAGCTGGGGCGGACAGCTAGTAAAAAATTAATATGAAGCGCCCTCAAACCCTCAAAGACAGTTTACAAAAAAACATGCCGAATATTAGAATTTCAGTATTGAGCTAAAAACTCATGGAGCGATTTTCAGCCGCGCCCGTCGCGGTTGCGGAACTACTGTTCATATCAAAACTCACAAGACTCCAGATTGTACCGGCTTCGCAGCCGCCGCGGGTGAGATTATCGCCCGCGAACGTTGCGGGCGACGGTGACGGGCAGTTTTATAACGATTACTTGAGGTCTAACCAACGCCAACCGACCGCACGCGCGCGGGCGGCACCTGCCGAGTCTGCGGGCGACGGGAGCCGAACGGTAGCCGTGCGGCAGCCGCGCGCGCCGCAAGCGTAAAACGCGTTGTAAGTTGTGCTTTCAATGTTTACACATACATTTATATATCTGCATTCTACAACGCAACAGCGGCGGGCGCGGCTGAAAATTCGTCTATTGTGAGTTCTTAGCATTAGTATTTGGAATCCTTGAATATCTAATGTTTGAATACATCACCATTATCAAAATACGCGAACTTGTTCGCTTCTATATTCCCTGGTAGCTTAGCTCTATTAATAGAGCTAAGCTACTCGTGTAAGTCTAGGTTTTGAGTATTTATGAAATTCAGCGTCAGTGGGCATTGACCTTCTCTAACAAAGATGGAAATGTAGTCTTGCAATCAATACATTTTGGAATCGATTTCTTGTGCAATTTTTCATTTTACTGTACTACCATACTTTGCCATACCTCGTGACCTTACTTACTACATTTTTTTTAAACTATACATGTTTGTTTTGTCTTCTATGTTATTCTGGGTATCTGACGTTGATAAAAAAAAAAAACAATCTAAGTCGTACGCTGTTCACGGCCAATGTCGTTGAATCATCTGTATCAAATCGGCCTGATGTATATCTATTACAATAAAAAAAAGCGAATCTTAATTCGCAATATTATAACCATACGAAAAACTAAAGTTAATAATAATTTATTTTTACGAAAAATGTAAAATCAGCTCAGCTTAAAATTAAATTCAGACACCCGACCAAGTTACATAATTGCACAAGAGTCTATCACTGAGTCCCTAGTTTAAATCAAATTTTAGTTTCTTGTTCATGTTTCAAAAACCGCTACACCAAATTCGATTAAATTGAATATGGAACCTGAACTTTCATCTACCGAACAAAAAAATAACAAGCGGTGCCATCGCGTATTACATAAAAAATTATACAACTGAATTGAGAATTTTATAAAGACTGTTAAAATCTTCTCTCCGCAGCTTCGCTTTTCGTTCGTTCGGTTGATGAATTAATGATGAATTTCGGTTCAATGATTTCGTTATTTATTAAGCAGTGGGAGTCCAGGCCTTCTCTCATGAGGAGAGAGCCAAAGCAACCAAACAAACTAATTATTCTTATTTATAGTAGTGATATAGCTCTTTGACAGATTTTATGTAATCTGCAGACAGCCTCGTGCGACGTCAAGATCGGTTATCATGCATGCACGAGCAGCTCCGAGCTGACCCTGGGGGTTTCGAAGTCGGTCGATGCACGCGTACCAGGGCAACATAGTCGAGAGGAGATCAATGTTTGCACTCAATGCATTGATAAAGCGGTCGAATGTCATCATACCAGACCTACCAGAACGGTAGCTGAGAGGAGTTGAGTGTGCGAAATATGAGAACCGAACTCGGTGTACAGTTTTGAGTTCAGAAAAGTATGCAGATTATGATTCTGGATATTACCAGGAGTTGTATTGGTCAATTTTTTACACCCCACCCCCTTAGAATTCAAGTAAAGGGATTGAACACATGAATAATAGTAGATTATGTCACAAGTGGGTAAAGTTGGTGATTACCGCTGAGTTGCTATTGCCTGAGCCTTGGCGAGGGTCTTAAGATAGCCGAAGACGGTAACCATCAATACACACGTGTGTCACATACGATGATTTCAACACACTTGCGAATAAAAATAAAAACAAAACTATCAATTAAACAATGAAAACGAGTTGTTAAAAATGTTTCGTTATAAAATTGTATCGAGCCTACGGTATAATATAAACAGATTTTTTTATAGTAAAAAGTGACGAGACGAGCATGTCATGTGCCTGATGGTAAGCAACATGTCTGCCACATAACAGCACAGTGACACGCAGCTATTGGAACATGAAGAGCCCAAATCATTACCTAGCACTGCACTGCGCTCGGCACGCAGAGATCTAAGATGTTATAATATCTCGTAAGCCCTGTAATTTTTATGGAAACATTGCCCTTCAAACCGGAACACAGTAATGTTTGCACATTACTGCTTGGCTCTAGAATAACTGGCAAAGTAGTGGTACTTCCCCAAGCGGACTCTGACAAGAGTCCTACCACTACAAAGACAACTTTACTAGATATAACAGCAGGTCTACTACGAAGTCCGATAAACGATATATCGGCCGAAGTTATGGACGTTTTATACCACGAAACACAATCGGTCGGTTGATCTGATCGGGCGTTTTGTTCATCCCGACCGACGCTGAGATTTAGATTTGATTAGAGGATTAGGTTTGTTTATTTATGTCGAACTTATTCTGATTTGTATTACTTTTAAGTTATTAACCGACTTCCAAAAAGGTGGAGGTTACGAGGGTCAAACTGAAAGTTCTTAGAAAACCAAAAACTGATTACATTAGCCAGTTATTAGTTTTATTATATCTTTTCAAAATATTGTCCATTCACGTCAATACACCGCTGCATGCGATGGAACCACTGGGAAAAGCACTTTGCCCACTCGTCCTTAGGGGTCTCTTCAATGGCATCGCGATACGCAGCCACCGCTTCTTCAGCATTCATAAACCGCTTTCCTTTAAGTTTTTCTTTAATTTTTGAAAATAAATAAAAATCACAAGGCGCGAGGTCGGGGCTATACAGCGGGTGACCCAGTAATTCAACGTTTGATGTCGCCAAATAGTCGATCGTTCGCTTGGCGGTGGGCGATGAGGCGTTGTCGTGGTGAAGGAGGATCCTACTGCGAGGTCGTTTCTCTCGAACTTTTTTCAAGACAAGTGGCAAACAATTGGTAGTGTACCATTCTGCAGAAACTGTTTTTGATCCTCTAACACAATTGTTGCGAAATGACCTATCCTTCCAAAGAACGAGGCCACCATTTTTTCCCCACTTCGATCTCTCTTCCCTTTAGTTGGCAACTCCTCGAAAGGAAACACCCACTGAGCAGATTGTCTTTTGGTTTCAGGATCATAACAGTAAATCCAGCTTTCGTCACCTGTTAGTATGTCGAACACAGCATTTGAGTCACCTCCGTTAAATCTTTCAATCATTTTACGGCACCAATCCACACGATGGAGTTTTTGAGCCTCAGTCAAATTATGAGGTATCCACCGGGCGCAAACCTTCCTGACCGCTAAATGTTCGTGTAGGATTTTGTGCACTTGACTCATACCGATGCCTAAGCTTGTCCAAATCTGCTGATAGGTCACTCTTTTGTCAGTCTCTATCATACGCCGCACAACACAGATGTTATCTTCAGTCGTCGCCGTAGAAGGCCGTCCCTCACGTAAATCATCAGTGAGATTAGTGCGACCACGTTTAAACTCATCAAACCAGTTGTAAACAGTCGCACGAGATGGGGCTTCATCGTGAAAGGCCAATCGTAGTCTATCATAACTTTCTTGTTGACTTAAATGACATCGAAAGTCATAAAAAATCATTGCACGAAAATTTTCTAGTGTTAAATTCATGTTGACGTGACACAGACAATTTTCAATTTGCCGCCAAATCGTAAAACAAATGACAAATGAATGAAGTATATACTCAGTAATATTGGCAAAGAGTTCTATTTTCAAATTATAGAATTATTTTTTTATTATATTGTTTATAAGTGGCCAGTTCTAAGAACTTTCAGTTTGACCCTCGTATCAATTCGACCACAATGTTTTAATATTGAAACTTTGTATTTACTTAAAAATGTATTCACTTATTTGTTTTCGAGAATATTAAGTAGCACTAATATTAATCTGTGCGAGGTTTAAGGGTAGGATTTCATGGAGCGGTTTCAAACCGCGCCCGCGCGCGGGCGCGAACCGCGACGGGCGACGATTTTTTTTCAAAACTCACGAGACCGCTGATAGTAGCGGTTCGCGCCCGCGCGCGGGCGCGGTTGAAACCCGCAACGTTCGCGGGCGAAAACCGCGCGGACGTGCGGTTGGAAGTCAGTAACATAGCGTAGGGAGGGTGGTAGGGGCGGCCCGCTCGGGGCGGCACTTTTTAGGGGGTGGCAAATTTTTTATTAAATAGTAATATATTTAAGGTCAGGTTTTTCTGCCAAGGTAGGCATTTACGCTGCCTCGCACGCTCTGATGCTTTGTGCGGAATTGAACTAAGTACTAGTTTAAACTTATTTTTTGTTCAAGATTTGTTTACAATTGTGATAAGAGTTTTGTTTGTTTATAAACCAGGAAATATTTATCTACACTCGTAGGTATACTTACTAAAATTAACCTTTTCTTTTTTGACGCATTTTGTTGAGACCGGCATTACCGGTTATTCCATTCATTATTTAAAATGTTGCCTCAAACTTCGTAGATTTGTCCAAAATAAAAGAAATAAAAAAAATGTGCAGAAACTTAACTAACGATACGGTTGCGTTAATGCCGATGATGGTGGATGAATATGATATGGTCTACGACGGCGCTTACTTCTCTAACAGAAACAAATTCACTCTCGACTCGAAAACCCCAAGGTTCGAACCATCACGAAAAACTCACTCTGGCAATGCGTTTCGCAGCCTAAGTAGTCCTTCTTATTACAAAGGTGAAGATAAAACTCTTTGTTAGATTCTTTAATCAATGATGAACGATGTTATTTTTCGAGCAACGAGCAACACGATAGAAAACCTTTAATTTAAAAACCCGACAGCAAAAATCAACACATAAAAAACATTATGTACTATGTGATGATACTTTGGCGATTGACACTAATCTAACAATATCTTAGTTATAAAAATCCATCCAGGCATTTGGAAGAAACGTGGAAATAAAGAAATTTACAAACATACCAGATACACTCGAAAACCATAATTCTTCTTTCAGTCGGGTAAAATGGCAATAAAGGAAATAAATCATATTTTTTATCGCAGCCGCAAATTAAGAAAAGCTTGTATTATCTGTATATGTATCTTATTCCACCACATATTACGGCAACAGGCGTATCTCACCAAACGATATCGTCGTAATGGCCGAAATGCTGGGGGATCTACAAGAGATACTGATGGGCCTTGTTTACGCCTCCCAGCGCACCGGTCTCCAAACGAACCTATATAAAACCGTGCGCCAGTTGAAAAACGTGCTGTGAAACGAAGAATGGTTGGTGTTTTCTGAGTATCGTATACGAATCGTATCGTATAGATAATCGTATACGAAACGAAGTCATCCGTCAGTGGACCAAAGTTATTGACATAGCTCAACGTATTAAAACAAGCGAAAGTTGACTATGTCCTCGAGGTAAACCATAAATTTAGCATGTTTCAGTAAAACTTGACATAACTGATGCGTTGGCAATGAAAAAGTCACTAAACTAAACACAGGTTTTTACCTTAACCTTAAATCATACAAAAAAATGTTCCGCCAGGTATTAAAAACTCACTAGATCTAGTGACTAGTCAAATTCATTTAGCCTCATTATTATATTACATTATTTATTATAACTAGTTCCCGTTATTTTCATGTGATGAAAAGTAGCCCATATGTAATCTATCTAATCTGCAATAAACTTATATTTTATTGCAGATAATAGATACAAACAAGCAAATATTTGATGTATTCGAGAAGTAGAAAAACCCTATCCTATCCTACAAACACTAAAAAGTACAAAACATAAAATAAAAAAACATGAAAAGTTACGTTTAAAATAACCGACTTCAAAACCAAAAAAAGTCATTCAAAAGCGAAAAGTAAACTAATAAGAGCAGCACTATTTTTGTTTCTCCCGCCCTCAATCGACTGCCAGAACATTGACTTATATAAGTAAGGACCAGACCAACCGTACGAAAAAAAAACACCGCATTGGCCTAAAAACATTTTTAGGGCCAGTGTGACTCAGTTCACAACGTTCAGTACGCGGAAGTGAACGAGTATTTCGTGGGCATTAAAATGCATAATGGTGTGCTAAAAGTTGCAAAAACAAAAGTAAAAAAAAAGATGGGATATGGTATCATCAGTAAATATTTAATCTTAATTTCCTTTTGTTGCTGTTAGATTAATAGGCATACATTTTTAAAGTCATATTGAACGCGTGAAGTGGACGAAGTAGCCTTGAACAAACGTAATTTTTGTTGTTGTTTTATTGTTATCGAATTTAGTGCAAGTGATTTTGAATTTTGGGATTTAATAATAAAACAAAACGTAATCCGTCTTATTTCAAAACACGGACTAATTATAGTACTGGAATTAAGCCAGGTTTAAACCAAGTCAAGTCTAAGCGTTATTACAAAACGAAGTTTTCTCTAAGCCGCGTACTATCTATGATCCTAAAGATTAACTATCGAACCCCTAGTTTAACTATGGACTTACTTCGGATCTGTCATTTTAAGGTTAGGACAACACTTGTTTCTTCCATAAAATATTTAACAATTTGAACTCTCGCAATAGAGATGTTACACATTAATGTTAATTTTATGACAGTTTGCATTAATAGAATATCGAAAACCACATTATTATAATTTAATATTACGTAGTAAATTTATTATAAATGATTTTAAATCCTATATTTTTTATCTGTTGTCACGTGTCTGGCTACACTGATATGAATTATTACGTCACTAGTCGCAAAACAAACTGTCAAAACTGATTAAACTGTTTACATTTCTGCTTTTTTTATAGTTTGCTATCTTAGCGACAACGATTTTGATTGTTTGTATTCAAGTAATGATAAAAAAACACATAACCTGAACATACAGTCATGAATCGCGACCAGTATTTTGCGACTAGTGACGTCATGTCAGTCGTTAGTGTTTCAAAATTAGTCTAATATTGTATATTAGTACATTTACTCATCAAAAATACTAATATTTTGAAATGAAATGTAATTTTTTTACGGTAAACAAGGGTCAATCTTCAAAATAAAAGCAGTTCCAAAAATTTTTAATATTGTTGTATAACGTTGGGCTATCTCAGGCTTAACCTTGGACTAAGTAGTCTTTGGATAGTCTGAGTTTTGTAATAGGAACACATTTTAAACCTGGTCCTAAGTTTAACACCGTATCAAACCTGGATTAGTTAGTCCTGGTTTAAATCTGTACTACAGTATCTTAGTTTTTGGAATAAGACTGAATAGGTTTAATCTACACTTAGGCTTGAGTACATTACAAAGAGAAAATATTTGTAAATACTTTCGAATTTTTGTGTTTGCATTGAATAGGATTCGAAACTAATAAACCGATTTGAAAAAAAATGTAATAAAAATACTTTTTACTATGTTTATTATTGTTTTAAATATTTGAGAAACTATTTTGAATACCTATACATATGTAGTTCGTTTAGTTTTCACAGAAACTTGAAAGACATTTAACAGCTACATGATGCTTTTTGGCTGTTGGTGTGCACACGTATAGTAAAATTTTATTCTCATATATTATTCCAATTGCAAATAAAAAAAATATGTATGAAATTACGTTTTTTTTGTACAATGTTATGCCGTCTTTTGTCGTCAACGCGGCACTCACGTAGTTCGTATGATTTACAGATCTTACTGTTTTTGCTTGTATTAAAAGTTTTCTAAAAATGTATAAGTAGGGCGCATCCTTCCTTTTGAAATCATTGGCTGCAGATGGCTACCGCGCCGCTGCGCGCGCAACCGCGCGGTCGCTACGCGGGCGCCGCGCGGCACCCGCGTAGCGACCGCGCGGTTGCGCGCGCAGCGGCGCGGTCGCCACGCGGGCGCCGCGCGGCACCCGCGTGGTAGCGCGGGCGTAAACCGCCTCGTGAGTTTTGAATTCAATTTTTACATACAAACCTGCATCCTACAGAAGACGCGGGACCGCGCCCGCGCGCGGGCGCGGTTTGAAACCGCTCCGTGAAATCCTACCCTTATAGTGCTGATTACTCCTTCACATTGATTGTAATTTATGAATAGGTTACCTAATAAAAAAAACACAGAAGTTGTCTAAACTTTGAAATATATAGGAACAGATTGCGATCGTGGCGCCATCGCTGCATTCTATATAAGTAGGTCTTAATTAGGGATGTTAAGGATAATATGGATTAGAGATGTTCCGATTCAGTGGCGTAGCGTGGGTTTTCGCCGCCCGGGGCCGATCGAAAATTCGCCGCTCCTACTTTAATTACAAATAATTTAAAGTTCAAGTATTAAGTATGTTCAATACCTAACTAATAAAGCTACATTGTCCATCTTATTGCAACGCAAGATAATAATAATACTGTTATATTTTTTTAAATAATTTGGTTTAACAATGTTTTATACTTTTTAGGGTTCCGTAAAACGTAAAAACGGTAGATTTCGTCATGTCTGTCTGTCTGTCCGGCCGTCCGTCCGTATGTCACAACCACTTTTTGCCGAAACTACACTGTTGAAACTTGGTAAGTAGATGTATTCTATAAACACCATTAAGATTTTTTTTAAATATTAAAAAAAAAAACAATTAATTTTGGGGATGCCCCTTACCATACTTAGAACTGAAAATAAAAAGTTGTTGAAGTGAAAACTGCTTTTGGCACGCCTACACAGATTTTTCTTGGTCTGTGAATTGAATTTTAGTGTCACGCTCGGGTATGATAAGAGTTTTTCGGGGAAACTCGGGACGCTGGAGCGAGAAACAAAATACAGTGAACAAGCGCATCAAAGCGAAAAAGATAATATAGTCCGTGTTTATTATATTTATGTCTTTTTATAGCGATATTAACTTCTTACCACATTAATTGAACTTGTCACAAAATATTAAATTTGCCATTCACATCCATTGCAAAAAATATTTTGTTGTAATATACTCGTATAACTGTTTTATCCCGAATATCCGTCGTTTATCACAGCACTTACACTACGTAAACAGATAAAGGCATATCTATTTTCATCACAGCACTTACACATACATTATAAAACAACATTTTTATGCATTTTTAGCGCAATACTTAATAATAAAATAAATAATTTGTCGGACAGGACTATTGTCGCCAATAAGCCTGATATCGAGCTGGTAGATCAGTCCCAGGGCCGGGCTGAGATCGTCGATATCACCGTACCACATGACGAGAACCTCGTGAAAGCCGAGAAGGACAAGCTTAGCAAGTACCTTGACTTGGCTCACGGTTTGGTTAAGGGCCAGATCCAGAAGGCAGTCATCCTTCACACAGCGCGCATCGTCAGGAGGTTCCTCTCTCTGCAGCCCTAACCACCGACCGGTAGCTTGGGGCCTGCCCCGCTGCTGGCGGCACCCTAGTTTTTAAGTTTTTTATAATGTTTATATTTTTAACACTTATTGTAAAAAATTTAGAAATTAAGAAGAATGAATAAATAACTGAAAATAAATAAATAGCAAATACTAAAAAATTTGCTAGTCAAAAGCTATTTCCGACTCGCGTATTTTTTTTACATATGCTTTACTTTCTTGTATATAAACTATATAGAAACTTAAGTTAGATGTAAATTACTCATTAGCCTAGAGTTAATAAATTAGGCTAGATTGTAATAGTATCCATATTAATAATCCAATATTGGGATCCAAGGAAACTTGGTTAATAACTTTAGAAAAAAAATCTTGGCCATGAATGCCACAGACAGATATGTAAGTAATTACTAGTCATGCAGTCGCATGTTATTCTCGTGTTGCTATGCTTACTAGGTATATTCTAATTTTCAATTTCTAAATAATTTTATTTTTAGTTATTAAAATGATTTAGTAGTCTTTAAATAGTTAGTATTTTTCATTTTAGTTTTCACTTGTGTTAATCAGTTATTACAAATAATTAGGTGCCTATTTTTTTAATTAATTTTTTTTTTAAATACAAGCTTTTATTCGTATGCTCTAAATCGAACAAAATATATTTTGAATGCTAAACCCCACCATTTTATTAGTGATTTGTGGTCTTGTTTTTGGTTTTGAAGTCGGTTTAATTGCGATGACGTTTACACGATGCGGTCTAGGATGGAGCATGTTTACCTAGAAGAAACTAAATCACTCTCGATTTGAAGACACCAAGATTGTAACCACCGGAAAAAACTCACTTAGGCAACGTATTACACAGACTAATTTATGAAGTGATTTTAAACTATTTAGAATTGATCGTAACCATGAAGCATCTTTAATACACAGTGAATTTAATGAACACTGCACCCGTGCGATGCCGGAGCGAGTCGCTCGACTCGCCCCGGCTTCGCAATAAAGACAAAATCATCAATTTCAATTGCTATTTTCTTTTAACAGGCACTATATAAGTCCGCATTCAAATCTTAGTATGTATTTAAATTCTACATTGTATTATACAAAGATCAACAAAATAGGTTCATAAACGACGAAGTTATCCGCGAACACACATTACAAAATAAATACGATCGAATTGAGAAACCTCCTTTTTTGAAGTCAGTTACAAATGATTAGTTTCTGATTTATTTCTTTGTATTTAATCCTATCTGATTGCCAAACTTGAACTTTTAGGTCGTCTGGGACTGAGTGAAATCTTTCTATACTTCATCATCTCTATACTATATACATCTCTATACTTCAGTCCGACTCATCGGAATCCGATTAGTCGGCGAATAGTCGTAGCGTAATTGACGACTAATCGGCTACATGCGCCGACTATCTAGGCTCGCGGCAGCGTGTCAAGCAAAGTTCAATCAAAAGAACTGGCTAACTAGTGCCGAGTTTAATATTACATGAACCACTTGATGTCAGTTTTGACCCTTCTATGTATAACTCAAAACCAATTTAACGTAAACACATAAAGCTACGTGTGTTTAATTAAATTCATGAGAACATCTAGAAGTCCAAAGTTCATATAGGTAGCTCAAACGGTTACAAAGATATGAACGTCAAAAAGTCGTAAATTTTAGCACTAACTTACTGACATACTTATAGTACCTAAACCTAACCTACTTCCAGATGACTTCGAAGGATGAAATTTGGAATCCCGTTTGGTAATTATGTGTAAACGTAGGAAAAACTATAAATAGAAATAAATTAAAACTTAGAGGCTTTCAATAATAAATATAAATAAATATTGGTGGACAATTCACACACAGCACCATCTGACCCCAAACTAAGCAAAGCTTGCAATGTAAGTTAGTCTTTTGTAAACAAAAGAAGTGATTAAATACTTGTACGTAAGCACTTGGAAAGTTACTTAGAGGTCATGGACGTATAAAAAAGTCGGGCGTAAATGGCGTAATCTCGCTAATACAAAAACTGTGTCCATTGAGTCGGCCACATAATGTACATACATGTGTTTATATACACGTGTGCGCTGTCATATACAGGCTGACACGCACACATCAGTGGGTTGTGTATATATGTGCGCGTCAGCCTATCAGTGACAACCTGACAACGCACACGAGCAAATGTGGCCGACTCTAGTGGCACAGTTTTTGTTTTAGCGAGACTACGTCCGACTTTTTATACGTCCAGGTTAGAGGTGTAGGCGGGGCACGAACCTGTGACCACAAGCTTGTGACAACAAACGATTTCGCTGCAGTCCTGTACCGCAATTGTTAACCGTTTTCATATACCGTACCGTAAATTGAATAAGGATGTTTTAAAATGCAAATTTCGGTTTACATTTTTAAAAACATGTTTCATTTTCATTCCATATCCTTGGAATGGAGATAAACGAGTGACCAGATATTTAAGCTGTAGGTAAATACTAAGAAGCTACTCAATATCCAATGGCGTCATTTAATACCGAAAATATGTGCATTTTGAAAGAGGTCAACGGAAAATCTACTTTGTAGGAATGTAATATGACTGGAATTTGCCAATCCTTTGGAAAACCGCCTGGAATCGAATAACTCTGTGAAACCTATGCTTCCCTGGTACAAGTGCATCAGATGTTTTTCGGAAATGCAGCTTTAGTGCAGTTGAATATGGCCTCTGGACGCTGTATGGAGCTTTGGATTTCTTTCAGGTTACTAAAATAAATGTTTTATTGACTAACATTTCTTCGAGTTATTTTGCAACCCAGCTGTGATCACAAACTCGTATATCTTGGAAATACACCCAACATTGCGGGATTCGAACCTATGACGTCATTATTAGGGATCAGACGTTCTTGTCACTAGGCCAACGGGGATTACGTAATATGTACGTATGTTGGATTTAACATTGATCAGAATAAGAATAATGTTATTATTTCCAGCTCATGGTCAAACACTTTAACAGAATTAAAAATCAGAATTGATCAAACAATACATTTGTTGATTAGCAGTGAGCTCCAAACTAAGACTTGTATCTTGGAGCTCGAGTGAGAAATTTTGAACAATAAATTCGTTACAGTTGAACTATAAATTATTAGTAATGAAATGGATCATTTTAAACAGTTATTATAATGAAACTAAAGGTGAATTAGAAAACAAACAAAACAATCATATACATCTCTGTATATAAAATGTTATGTTGGTTTGTGTACGCTTCAAAACTCAAAAGTTCTGCACTGAGGTGTTCGCGTAAACAACTGTCGAAATAATCCTAACAGTGCTTTATTCTAAATCTAGGTTACACGCGCGCCCTAAATTACGTAGTGCTGAGCTAGCATAAGTTAGCTTAAGAATACGTTTAGTTATAAGATTCATTGAATAAACGGAGCTGAACCCGACAACATGTTTTATTCCTTCATCTTCACCACCTAACATTACATGGCAACCCTGCCAGCCCTGCCATCGACGAACATGCTACCAAGCAAGATTCTATAGAAGAAAGAACAACGACAATACTGCAACCGCCACCGGAATTCGACATAAACCGGAAGTCGGAATAAACGCTTATTATGGGTATGTTTATCCGATATTAAGTTATGGGATAATCTTTTGGGGTAACTCTGTGGAAGTACAGTCCATATTTGTGCTCCAAAAAAGGTGTCTACGCAACATAAATTTCGGATGAAAAACACTGATACACTACGTGAGGTATTTAGATGCAATAATTTTTTAACTTTGACTAGTATTTACATTCTAGAATTGTGCATGTTTGTTCAAAATAACAGACAATCATATTTTATGGACAAATCGACTCGTTCAGATAATCTACGAACAAAACACAGATATAATTTATGTGTAAATCAAATAAACAATACAATGTACGAAAAAAGTACATTCGCAAGCGCAATTAAGGTCTTCAACCACTTGCCACTGAATCTGAAAACTTTAACTGGAAATACATTTAAATACAGTCTAAAGAAGTGGCTGATCTCTAAAGGATATTATGATCTCAAAGAATATTTTAGTAGTGAAAATGTATAATAGTAATTATCCACCACTCTTTGTGCCATTCTATTTAAATTTGTGTATATAATGTCAAAAATGTGAAATTGTACAATTATTGAAAACTATTGTGTTTTTAATGCACAAAAACATTGTATATTCGTAATGGATAAAACTGTTGGAACTAAGTATTTAAAAATTGTAACATCATTTACCTGTACACAGTTTATACAATAAAGCCTATTCTATTCTATTCTATTCATAGAAAAATTGAACTGGATACAGAAAGAATTTGAAATGAAGACCATCGACCGTATTTGGCCCTCACTACCTTACGTCGGACGCATCACCAGCGGCCATTCAGCCGACCAGTAAAGAGTAACCAGCGCAGAAAAAAAATAAAAATAATAAAATATCTATCTAATAAAAAGAAAGAAGAAACTAATGTTGGAGGAGCCAGGGACCATGCCCGGCTCGGAAGCAGCGGTGTCCAGGGACCATGCCCGGCCCACGGAGTCCAGGGTATAGCCCGGCCCACTCGACGCGCCGAGAACAATGCGCCCGCGCAGGAGAGCAGAGCAACAAGCAGACCCGCGCCAGCGCCGCGGAGCCTGCCGCGCCGGACCGCCCCGCACCGGGGTCACCTGCGCCGCTCCGCGCCCCGTGGCGATGTACTGTTAGTAAATGCGTGAGTAAATTTGCAATTGTTAGATAATGCGTCCGAGCATTTTTTTTATGTATTGATACTTAGTCGAAATCTATGAGTAGCATTCCTATAGATAAAATACATTAAGTTACGTATGTGTCCGAATAGAACGACATAAATGTATAAATAATACTTTTTAAATAAATTATAAAATATGTCATCAAAATCGGCTCTCTCTGCATGTAAATATGACACAGCACAAACAAAACATAAGCAAGCGCATCAATTATTGTACCGTCAAGTGGAATATATTTCGTCAGACGTAAAATTAAAAACTAAGGAGTCTGAGATAAGCCATAGATAGTTTTTATAAGTTATTTTATAGGTGCATAGAGGCTGTGCATTCTCTGAACTGGATAAGAGGATAGCGTATCAAATATGGCTAACTGTAACTTTGACATAAAAAACGGCCATAGGCCTATTGCCGACTATGATAAGGCATGAGCAATCTACTATACACTTAATAAATAACGCCCAATTATACATTAGTATGGTCAACGATAACGGCAAGCCACAACTTATAGAGGTTATACTTAACTATATATAGAGGTTGGCATTTTCGGTGGTCCGCTAGAAAAAGATGACGAGGACACTATGCGCAACGTTGCAATATGAACAGTTCTCGTGTTTCACAAATAGAATCCGAGCACGTGGAACATGAGCCGTGCACTCAGAATGCACCAGATAGCCGCAAGTTTTTTGTTCCTACGAACAATGAACAGTTTCACATACTTACTTAATTATAACACGAATGATGTAGTTCAATTAAACTAAAAAAAGAAATAAATAATATGATACAGTCATTAGTTGATAGTAGCGCAAGCCTTTGTTTATTGAAATACGAGTGGTTACTTGATCACGCAGAATACTTTGAACGAACTACATTATGGCAAAATAACTAATTACCTTTATAGCTAATAACTTTTATACTTATAGTACTAGTGATAAGTTAACGTCCTAAGGTTATATTTACTTATATTTTATATGTAGTGGCCCCATGCTTAAGAGAAAATATTACGTGTTTAAGAATTTATTATGTTTAGCCAACGGATATTGGGTGAAGATTTATCTTTTTTCGACATTATAAAGTCGTACCGAACTAATTATAAAACGCAGTCTCTACGATTGCCAAGAAATTACACAACCAAAAACTCTACCGTCAGTTACCTGAAACTCCTATGACCAGCGGACCTGATAAGATAAGATAGATAAGATAAGATAAGATAATCATTTATTGACACAATAATACATACACTAAACTTAGCTGCAAAATATTTACAACCAAAACTTAATATAGATCATAATATGTCTCGTCACTTTACACAATTGTTAAAGCACAGTTAATTAATTTGCTGTATAGGGGCAACATGATTAATAAGAATAAATTTAAAGTATTATACAATTCAAAACAAATAATAATTTAGATCGTGATCAAGTTTCGTGTTATGTTATAATATAAGTTCAAATCGTGAGAGCTTAATAACTATATTCAAAATTGTTGTAACAATGAAAATATAAATAGGTAACCTAAATGGAGCGCAGTTCTTGGGTAACAGGCAAGCATACAGACATACATACATACAGATTATAGACTTATATATAAATATATATACAGATCGTTTGCACTTATTGTCTTCGATGTCAGATGCTAGAGTCATAGTCATAATTCAAGTACTCTTTCACAGTGTACAAGGTGCGATTTAAAAGGAGTCGTTTCACTTCATTCAAACATTGCATCACTAGGTAGAGTTTTACAATCTTCTGGCAGCTTATTGTAAAGGACTCTACCCATGTTTGTCGGCAGTCTTTTTGCCACTGATAGTCTGGAATGCGTCGGTTGAAGGATTGTTTTTATTTGACCTGTTCTCCGTTCTTTAATTTTCTCAATTTTGAATCGACCTATGTTGTTCCTTGTGTATTTTAGGATTTCAAATATATAAAGAGCAACTGACGTCATTATTTTCAAGTCTTTATAGTGCTTTCTACAACTTTCTCTAAATTTTGCGTTTACTAGTACGCGTATTGCACGCTTTTGCATTTTTAATACTCTTTGATAATCAGTTGAGGAGCCCCAGAAGATTATACCGTAGGCCATTATGGAGTGCACATATGAGTAGTAAATCTCTTTGAGGCTTTCCGGGGTTGTGACATGTTTTAATTGTTTTAGGGCATATATACCTTTTGCCATCTTTTTACATGTTTGATCTATATGGCATTTCCAGTTTAGTGCACGATCTAAATGAAACCCCAATAATTTTGCATTATTTGTATTAAATAATTTGGTTCCATCGCTTAATTCTATGGGTTGGTTGACTGGATTTGATAACTTCATGTTTATAAACATAATATTGGTTTTATCGTTATTCAATTGTAACCCATTTATTTCAAACCAGTGGTTTAGTTTCGATAGAGCTTCTCGTATTTTTAGTAACAATTTTTCGTAGGAGTTACCTGCTAGTATGAGGGTAGTATCATCAGCGTATTGTATTATCTCTCCGCCTAGCTCTAACATGGACAAATCATTTACAAAAAACGAAAATAGGATATTTCCCAATGACGATCCTTGAGGAACTCCTGTGTTGATAATTTCTGGTTTAGAAACATGGCGGTTGTTATTTATTTTGAGTTCTACTACGCTTTTCCTATTTTCTAAGAAGGACTTTATCAAATTCAATTCTTTGTTCCTGATTCCGTAGATCATGAGCTTTTTTTAATAAAAGCTCATGATTTACGGAATCGAAAGCTTTGGATAAGTCTAACAGTATTATGGCTACCTTCATTTTACCATTTAAGTTTTCCACAACATTGTCAACAAGGTTATGAACAGCTGAAATTGTTGATCGACCGCTTCTGTACGCATGTTGAGAATCTGAGAGTATAGAGTGTCTATTGAAATATGACATGATGTTCTGTGACATTATCGCTTCAACTAGTTTTGAGATTGTGGGCACTATAGTAATGGGCCTATAATTAGTAACACAGGTTGTTTCACCTTTACCTTTATACAATGGTGTTATTCTGGACTTTTTCAGATAATCTGGATATGACTCAGACTGTAGAATGTGGTTGATTAAGAAACAAAAATGGTTCGGAAGATAAGTCAAGACACGGAATAAAAATACACCAGAAATATCATAGATATCTCTAGTGTCTGAATTATTAATTTTGATTTTAGCTATATTTATTAGTTGCGTGGGAGTAACTGTATCGAATTCAAACTCGTTGTGGTCTAAAACTTTACTTTTTTAGAATTAATAATGCATTTCTAATTTCTGGAGGATTAGTGAAACCTAAGTTGTTTGCAGTTGTCACAAAATGGTTATTAACATAAGTTGCAATTTTATCTTCTGAAATCGGAACATTAGTAGAGTCATCCAAGAGATGCCAGTCCCACTTCTTTACGTTTTTATTGCTCTCCTCTTTAATGACATTCCAGACTTCTTTCTTGGGGTTCTTGGAATTAGTTATCCTATTGTGAAAATATTCTTTCTTTTCCAATTTTATTTGTTCATCTCTACATTTTTTCTTTTTATCGATTATGCTATCCGATAACTCTCGAAATTGGCGTTTTATTTGATATAAATCGTGTATTTCCTGCTGAAGTTTTACTATTTCGTTTGACACCCATGGGTTCCGATTGCGAGGTTTGATTTTTATTTTCACCAAAGGAAAATAAATATTAAAATTCCACAGAAATTTCTTCATAAAAATATCAAAGATTTCATTTTCATAACAATTGAATATGTCGTCCCAGTCATATGCTAGCATTGCATTTACATACTCTATTATTGTATTGTCATTAATTAAGCGCTTTTCCATGGTTATTGTTTTAGGTTTCCTCTTTCTTTGTATAGAAATTTCAACAAGTTGAGCATCATGGTCGGAGACACCAGTAGCCAGAGGTACTAATTTTATGGATGATCTCGATATATTTGTAACAATGCAGTCAACCGAGGTGCTGGATTCATTTTCATACCTTGTAGGAAAATCCACTGCGTTGCGATAACCACAAGCCTGCATCAAATCAGTCAATTTTATTTTGTTCGTTGAGTTCACCATAAAGTTTATATTCCAATCACCAGCCAAA
The DNA here is from genome assembly GCA_017562165.1 of Ectropis grisescens. Lineage (NCBI taxonomy): Eukaryota > Metazoa > Arthropoda > Insecta > Lepidoptera > Geometridae > Ectropis > Ectropis grisescens. Next base: position 39,476,878 of record CM029767.1, read on the forward strand.
ACTACACCTCTATTGGGGAAAGTACTCAGTAAATCAAATAATTGTTTCATGACTCCAGCAAAACATCATAGCTGCCTTTACCCGTTCTGTACATTCCTATCACAAGAAACCTATTCATTTGAACATTAATTTCCACAGCCGTCAGCTCACAGTCGTACTCTACGGATAGTATATCAATTCTTTTGAACGGCTTACATTGTATTCCGTCTGAGACGAATACTGATACACCACCATGCAGCCGTTTACGTCTAATGAAATAATTAATATGGTTATATCCATGAATCACAATATTCATCACATTAAGTTCGTTTAACCAGGTCTCACTTATTACTAATACATTTGGTTTGTAAATAACTGTTATTCCCTGTAAGAGTAAAGCCTTATTATTATTAAGGGACCTCGTATTTTGATGTAAAATTATAAACCTATCATTGTCTATATTATACAAGTGTTTCGCAGTTCTGTCTCTAAAAAAGGCTGTGAATTAACGCTACAAATAACCTGTGAACAATTATCATTATTATTAGGAGAGTATTCTCCAGTCAGGTATATTAGATTCTTATTTTTAAATGTCTTATGTCTAAGATTGTTGATTATTTCGCTACAAATAAATCGTATAAAATTATTTGACACAACATTGCTAAAACAAACACATTTTTTTTTTGAAACAATTAAGGTCAATTATTGAGAGTGTTTGTACTTTTGAGCTAATTTGTACAGATATTCATTAATTTTAAACTTCCTTGAATTGTTTATGTCATGTGATGAATTCGAATACGTGTATGGGAGAGTGGAGATTTGGGTTTACATTTTTTTGATTCACTAATTTTCACTAAGTTTTTGATGCATCCTATCTTATAGTTAGTAAGTCTAGAAGCGATAACAATAATTACGTCATTTTCCCTAAAATCTTTTGACAATGTTTCTACATTTTTAGTGATTTCTTCTAGAGTAGCGTTCGGTTTGCAGGTTGACGTCACAACATAATCTTTAGGCATAATTTTTAGAAGGTTTTGTGCTACAGACCTACCATAATTGTCGCATAAAATAAGAATTTGTTTCATAGTATATTCAGAGCTCTCAGCCTCTTGTAATGTTTCTTCGTTTAGTACATTTCCTGAACTCAGTCTCTCACTTACTCGACAGCCCGCAAAAGAAGATACTGTTTGTGTCTCTGATATTTTTTTCGTTGAGAGAGTCATTATGGTTTAAATAAACAGGTATTTCTGATTTTTTATGGGTTTCAATAAAATTAATCTCATTTTTCTCCATGTTTTTTTTGCCTGTCTCTATTGGCATTGTTAAGGTCAATCTGGATTTTTTTTCGCTCATTAGTTTTATATTTTCATCTTGTAGATTTACTATTAATGCTTTCAGACTTTGAATTTGGAAGTTTAATGACTCAATTGTTTCTTTATTTTCTATTTCTGTTGTTTTTTGCAGCGTCTCGAAAAGGGCCGCATTTTTTTTCATGCATCTGTATTATTTTTAATGCATTTTCATACTCATTTAAATCATTTAATCTTGTATGAGTCAGATTATTGAGTATACTCTTTTCAGAAGCTAGGTCGATAATTTCCGCCTCTTTTTCAACTAATTTGGATTTTAGCATCACTATTTGACTTGTCAAATTCTTGAATTCTTCGGCACACTCTTCTTGTTCTTGGAGTAACTTTATATTAAGTTGCTGAGTTTTTTCAAGATCAAGGGTTAAGGTCTTAATTTTCCGCTGTGCTTCAATTAGAACCTGATTCCGTGTTTGGGGCATTTTAGGTATTTTTTATTGCAATTTAACTTGTAGACAATCCCCGATAAATATCAGCAACTTTCAGAATTGTAGTCAAAGAATAAGAAATAATTCCCAAAACATGTAATTAGTTTTACCACTATCGTGTTGTATAGTGTAATAGTGGCGCCACCTGGTGGATCGTTTTTTAGTATACGCCAACCTCTCTAAATTCTTCTACTGTTCAATGGTTTGAATAGATGTGAGAAGTCAGCTTAGGAAGTAGTAATGAGTGTTAGCAACAGATGGCGCTAGTAGTGGATACGTTGTTAGGTTACAATCAATGTAAATAGTTTTTGGATTGTGTTCAATTTTCACTTTATATTTTACCGGATTACACCACAAACACTTTTTATTTCACAATAGTGTGGCCAAATGGTATTTTTGGTCAAATTATGTACTCAAAAATCACATACCACACACAGTAACTGTCATTCCGCACTTGGTTCTTTTTATACCTGTTACCATTGAAACACTGTGTTGTTTTTATTTTACTGGGTAAAACACTGCCTTTTCACTACATTTCACTAGTTTTTATCTGGAAAATTTTCAGTTTTATAATTTTTGTTATTAAAATATGTTGAACTATGTTGTGATACTTGGCGGGTTTCTACCCTCATCTGTATGAATCTGATGAATCTGCAGTCGTAGAAGTTCTCAGAAAACTTACGGATATAGTTTTTTTTTATCATTTGTTTATTCGGAAATGTATTACAGAGTTCCTTATAACAATTTTATTTTACATTAAGTAGAAAATAGTGAGCCTCTGGATCTGTGAGAGAAAGGTGCTATTTGATACAACCAATGCTACCACAGATCCGGATATAGTTGAATTAAATTTTTCGGAAAAGTAGTTATTTAGAAACAGGTTTGAAGGTTACGAACAACTTAGTCTCAGATACTAGTTGTTGTATATACGCACCATCGCAGTCAGCGATTTTTCTTTATTCTCGATCGTAATCGACCATGTAGGTGTTAGCGAGAGATTTAGACAACATGTGCATAAAGTTAAATATAAAAGAATTACTTACTCATCATTGAAAGTATGAGTAATGAGAAAAACATTAAAAATTTGCTGCGCAGCATGAAACAATGTAACGTAACCTCACTAAGGTTTCTAATTACTAAAGACGTAAAAAAAAAAATACGGATAAAGATGAAATAACTATAATTTTGAACGATTTCCATTTATTACCCACCAGTGGTCATGCAGGAATAAATCGTATGTTGAATAACATAAAAACGCGTTATTTTTGGTCAGGAATGTCAAATGACGGCATGGAATATGTTAAGAAATGCAAGAATTGTCAAATACAAAAGTTCACTAATAAAAGTATTAGAGAGCCTTTGACAATCACTTCTACTGCTAACTCAGCAATAGAAAAATAAACTTAGACATAATGGGCCCTCTAGACTTAGATAATTATAGCATTAGGTATATTTTAACTTTACAATGTGATTTAAGTAAGTTCGTTGAGGCGTATCCTTAACCGCGCAAGGACACTGTAACTGTAGCTAGATCTTTAGTTAATAACTTCATATTACGCTACTGATTTCCAAAGCAAATCATAAGTGACAAGGGCACCGAACTCACTTCATCTGTTATGTCTGAAGTATGCAGTTTATTGGGCATAGAGAAGTTACATTCCACCGCTTACCATCATGAAACTGTGACTGGTTACCATTTTGGTACATTTGACAATAGTGTATATTCACAGACGAAATATACTACACGAACTAGTTTTCGGAAAACTTTGTAATATACTTAGCAACCTATCAGATCAGATCGACCCAATGTATAATTTTGACGATTACCCTGAGGAGCTAAAATATCGCTTACAGAAAGCTCAGTTAGATGAAAAGAAAAAAATATTGAAATGTCAACAGTTACGCAAAGTTAAGGATGATGATACATGTAACAGTATTAATTAGAATAAATAATAAATTAGAATCTGTTTATGAAGGTCCGTGTGTTGTTATAGAAGGACTAGGGGCCCGCCCCGGCTTCGCCCGTGGTACATTTTTTTTTTTTTTTTTTTTAACTTTTATAGGTTTACACTTGACTGCCATCTCGCCTGATGTTAAACGATGATGCGGTCTACGATGAAGCGTGTTTACCTAGAAGAAACCGATTCACTCTCGATTTGAAAACACAAAGATTGTAACTATCGGGAAAAACCCTCTCAGGCAACGTATTCCACAGCCTAGACGTTCTTATCACAAAAGTAGAGTCAAATCTCTTCGTTCGTGTCTTTGGAACATCAACCATGAAACGATGTCGCTTTTTCGAGCTACGAGCATTCCGATAGAAAAAAGGGCAAGGTGGTATTAGATCGTACAAATCAGTCGCACACTCACCGAAGTGTATCCGATAAAAAACCGATAAGCTAGCAATTTTCCGGCGATGTTCGAGACTTTGTAGTCTTTTTCGCACGAGAATGTCATTGCCTATGAGTCTTTTGGCACGTCTCTCGATCGATTCCAGAGCCTCCAGCTGATACTTAGCCGATCCATCCCAAAGGTGCGAGCAGTACTCCATACAGGAGCGAATCTGTGCTTGATATAACGTTAGCAACTGTTCAGACTTGAAGTACCTTCGCACCTTTGAGAGGACACCTAGTTTCTTGGCAGCTAATTTAGCCTTAGATTCGATATACGAGCCAAAGTTGAGAGTCGATGATAAAGTAACGCCCAACAGCTCGAGATGGTCGGATACCGGCACGGATACACCGCGAAAAGTAGGAGTCTGTTGGAAAGGACTCCTTTTTGCGGAAAACAGACACGCCTGCGTCTTTCCCTCCGAGTAGTGTCAGTAGTCCGGTTGTTAGTTCGGTTAACCGAACTACTGCAACTTTTTAGTGTCAGTAGTTCGGTTGCACGTCATAACCGAACTGTTGACACTGCGGAGTGCCAGTAGTCCGGTTATTAGTTCGGTTAACCGAACTACTGCCACTTTTAGTGTCAGTAGTTCGGTTGCACGTCATCACCGAACTGTTGACACTGCGGAGTGCCAGTAGTCCGGTTGTTAGTTTTTTAGTGTTAACTTTTTAGTTGCATTAGTTTTGGTTCTATAAAAGTACTGAACTATTGCTTACTTATAGAAATTTGGGTATATAAATGAATAAAGAAATTATATTTACTCAATTCTTTTTGTTCAAAATTTTTAGCTTGTTCTTACAAAATGTAACTTTAACAGTCCCACTTCCGGGCAAATTTCTTTTCAAATTCCCTCCTTTTTTGCGTTTCGGAGATAGTATCGACCAATCTTTTCAAACGCTCCCAGCTGCAATGAGTTTCAGTACAGGTTCTTATTCTCTACTTTTATATATGTAATTAGATTATTAAACAATTATTTTCTCCTTCCTAATTATGCTAGTAAGATTATTAAAGTGAAAGAGGTTTTAATGTTCAGATAGTGAGATGCTCGGATGTTCAAAAAATCCAATTCGGTTATTGGGTTATTTGTTGCTCAATCGTTGAAATGACTGAACAGATTAGGTTGAAACTTGGTACCCAGATAGATATTTACTGTAGGTAATAGCATAAATGTACTTCTTATTGCAGTAAAATGACGGGAACGAAAACTACACGGGTCAAACTCTGCTGGTCATTCATGAATCACTTGTAAATTAATTTTTTTTTGTTTTTCATCTATTTCACGTTTGGTTTTGATAGTTGCCTGGAAGAGAGATCTGGAAATGATAAAGTGATTGTGGCACTATAGAAAAGAATTTTGTTTGTATTGTTTTACTGTAATTGTATCGGTGTGCGTAATATAGTGTATCTGTCTGTTTGTATATTAAATACTAGCTGTACCCTCCACGCTTCGCTGTGGCACGTATGTGACTGATGCAAAAATTAGATAAAAACAATCCTTGATGCGGATTATATATCATTCTAAAATTTCAGCTCGATCGGTGCAGAATTTTTTGAGTTTTTGAAGCGTACACAAACCAACATAACATTTTTATTTATAAAGAAAACGTTATGTTTGTTCTCCTTAGTTCTTCACCGATCGAGCTGAAATTCTTGTAGGTCTTGAATAAGAAATCATTTATTTGGATAAGAATCAATACACATGTAGTATGGATAACATGGTCTGAATTTGATAGGCATTTTTATCTACTTTTAAAATATAAAAAAGTAGTTGTAGCGACGTAATTACTGTAGCTAGACATATAGTCTCGCGAGGTTCGTCTGTTTTTATTCCACCTTGCGTTGGTTTTAGTTAAAATTTCCGAGGATATCTCATTTTTTTCATGATAAACATAGCCTATGTTACTCAGTGATAATGTAGCTTTCTACTGGCAAAATAATTTTTGAAATCGGTCCAGTAGTTTTCGAGTTTATTCGTAACATACAAAAATACAAATCTTTCCTCTTTATAATATTAGTATAGATGAATAGCTTCATGTAAATGTCATAATAATCTAAAACTATTCAGTTAAATTAAGCGAAAACTAGCAATCCTCTGAGATTGCTAGTTTTCGCTAGGTCTAGGCAATAGTTCAGTGCTTATATAGAACCAAAACTAATGCAACTAAAAGTTAACACTAAAAAACTAACAACCGGACTACTGGCACTCCGCAGTGTCAACAGTTCGGTGATGACGTGCAACCGAACTACTGACACTAAAAAGTTGCAATAGTTCGGTTAACCGAACTAACAACCGGACTACTGGCACTCCGCAGTGTCAACAGTTCGGTGATGACGTGCAACCGAACTACTGACACTAAAAAGTTGCAGTAGTTCGGTTAACCGAACTAACAACCGGACTACTGACACTACTCGTTTCCCTCGTTAAACCTGACCAGATTGGCATCGCCCCATTTAGAGACTGCCTCAAGGGTCAAGTTTAAATGCTCGATCAAACTCTCTCTCAGTACCTGAGTTTGCTGCCTATTGGCTCTCGCGCTCGATATGTAGTGTAACGGTGTTCAATTCCACCGTTCCCTTAAAATAATCAAAAATAGACTTGCCGTCTTAGGAAACCTTTAAATCGTAAAACGGCCGTAGATGGTAAACGGAACGGTGTCGCGGACCAATCGGGACGCGACAAATTCAAATCACCCAATGGCGAGAGACGACGCCGAAGGGCATACAATTATAAAAGAAAAGCTGACTTGAGGCAGAAGCCATTTTACAAATAATTTTTCTAATAACTATAAAAAGTGAAATAAAACTAAATACTGTCCGAAAGCTTAAAAGTTATAAGTGCAACGAAAACCCCGTAGGGTAAGTGTTCCAATTTACATTATATATCGCTGTTGCGTCACTGTTCACATTACGTGTACAATTGTGTAAAACATATGGTGTATGAATTGTGTCAGTTTTACTGCTCATCGAATTTGTCTGATGATTTACGGGAGACCCCGCGACAGAACGATGTTCGTTTGGATTCAGCAAATTACTTTATGACAATCGAACACGGGTCAACGGCCGGCGAGTTCGATAAGTCGGAATCGAAGGTCATTGACCTACCTGCGTCTAGAAAAGTGAATGACGGTTGATTTTCCTTCGACCGTTATAAACTTTCCTGCTATTTCTCATACTTGTGCTTCTTTATGTAAGTGTGATTTACTCAGTGTACAACCAAAATGTAAAGATGACTGCCTCATCATAATTATCAATCATGCGCGGACCACTTTGGGTTCTGCTCTGCTTCGACGAAGCAGGCCGCGGATGTCGCAGTTATCTTCGTATTGGGGCAACATTCTAATGGTCACCTTCGACCAATTCCAGGGTTCCAGCACCGGGTTGAGTCCCTAACGGCCAACTCTTATGGCCGGCTGATATACCAAGGGAGCTACAAATCTTGAGGTAGCAGCCCTCCACTCCCTTCGGGTGAAACAGAAGAGCTACCCCGTGTAGGACACAAGGAGCACCATCGCCATGTCCAGCTGCCACCACTGAACCCCAGAAGGACTGCGACCCGACTCCCCGCGGCTTACACAGGCCAGTGTGTCCCACCAGAATTGCACTATGATTCCCTCGATTTGCAGACGACCCCGACCCTCTCTTTAATTTCAACTTATACTACCCCAGAACTACCACTACATTTAGACCACCCATCCAGTGGTAACTGTAAAATTTATACGATAATAAAATCTAATTAGTTAAACTTGCGGTTTTTATTAACAACTCTTATAATTACTTCTACTCATGTTCACCGGAGCTAGCTTGGATACTCTCTCTATCTTTTAACTCCACCAACTAGCGAGGTTTCATTGGCGCCCAACTACTAAGTTTGCAATCGAGTCGGATTTATATTGTTTTTTATGGTGTGCTCTTGATAATTTATGGTGTTGGCTATAATCTTCTAGATCTAGGGCAAATTTTTGTGTGTAAAATTACCTTGTGTGTGGACAATCTCAACTACTTACCTATATTCTTTACTATACCCACAACTATTTTTATAAAAATTTTTTCATAGATTCTTCTGGAAGTTAGTAGTTAATGACCACACATCGGGTACTTCTTATTATAGGGTACTTATATTTTCTAGGGTGACCTACCTCACCACTGCTATTGCTGTTAAACCAATAATACTTCTGCATTGTGATATTGCATATTAATAGCCTAATACTTTCTAGGTACTAGTGAATGTGTGATATATCCTTTTAATTTTTTTAAATTTTTTACAGTCTTTTAAGTTGTAAGAACACTTTGGTTCTTTTACAAAATTTTTTTAACTACCTGAAGGGTGACTTCCATATCGGATATTCCCACATTAACTTTTATTTATATTGAATTGCTTCTGCAATCAATCTTGAGTCATTACTGTGACAACCTTGGATAATTATTGTTGAGCTTAAATTGGAAACACTTACCTGAGCATAATGGGTTACGAAATTAAGTTTCTTTCACTTCAAAAGGCGGAAAATCTAGGCGTACTTCAAAAGATATTCGATAAAGTTCAACTCGCACTTATAAAAGCTCACTCTAGAAATGCTACCACGTACAACCTCCGTCGGAAAAACTTCGAATTTAATGTGGGCGACACTATATGGAAACGAACTTTTTTACCATAGCGACAAAGGTGTCAAGTTTACAAAAAAACTAGCTCCAAAATTCATTAAATGCCGCATAGCTGCAAAACTATCAAAATTGGTATATGAACTCACCGATATGGCTGGTCGTAAATTAGGTGCGTGGCACATAAAGGATTTCAAGCTCACAAATTAATTAATAATCCTACTTCATACTAATTAATACTATCTAAACTTGCTAATGTAGTCTAAACTAAATAATACTGCTTCAATAATCATTAAATACTGTTTAAGCTAATTGATGCTGTACCATCAACCTCTCTAAGAATAATTCTAAATCTAATACTAAATAAGCTAAACATAAATAACTTTTTATACGTTCCGTCTAAGTTGGGGACAAAACATTATGCTGGAGTGTACTCGTAGTTACAGGTTCTCTGACACTATTAGGTGTAAGTGAATACCGCTCACTAACGGCGGATTCACATACTAACAACATTCAGTTACAGTCTACATCTGTAACGTGTTGAATGCCCGATGTTAGACCTAGATAGTGTCACCTTCTCTAAAAATCCTATGCTAGTGCTCGGAAAATCGGCGAGTGTGGTGTCGGTCACAGCATGGATTTGCAATTGCCCTGGCAAATGAACTTGTTATGTGCCCGGAAAGTCGGTAAGGGGAGCACCGATCACATTAACAAACTCTTAAAGTGAATACGCTCACTAACGGCGAAATTCACAAACTTTCAACATCCAAGGTCACTCAAACCTCTAAAAGTGTTTGATACCCGATGTTAAACCTAGATAGCATGTCTATCTCTAAAATCCTGAGTCTACAACTACAGCTGACCCTAAAGGCCAAAGCCCAGCTAATGATTGTCCTGACAACACTCTACAGATACCAGGAACACAGAATGTTACACTCTCTAGACAGCCGAAAAGTTCAAGAAACTTTTCTCCGGATTTTCCTCAGGAAAAATCCTGACCTAAAAAGGGGGGTATGTAACGGTGTTCAATTCCACCGTTCCCTTAAAATAATCAAAAATAGACTTGCCGTCTTAGGAAACCTTTAAATCGTAAAACGGCCGTAGATGGTAAACGGAACGGTGTCGCGGACCAATCGGGACGCGACAAATTCAAATCACCCAATGGCGAGAGACGACGCCGAGGGGCATACAATTATAAAAGAGAAGCTGACTTGAGGCAGAAGCCATTTTTACAAATAATTTTTCTAATAACTATAAAAAGTGAAATAAAACTAAATACTGTCCGAAAGCTTAAAAGTTATAAGTGCAACGAAAACCCCGTAGGGTAAGTGTTCCAATTTACATTATATATCGCTGTTGCATCACTGTTCACATTACGTGTACAATTGTGTAAAACATATGGTGTATGAATTGTGTTAGTTTTACTGCTCATCGAATTTGTCTGCCGATGATTTACGGGAGACCCCGCGACAGAACGATGTTCGTTTGGATTCAGCAAATTACTTTATGACAATCGAACACGGGTCAACGGCCGGCGAGTTCGATAAGTCGGAATCGAAGGTCATTGACCTACCTGCGTCTAGAAAAGTGAATGACGGTTGATTTTCCTTCGACCGTTATAAACTTTCCTGCTATTTCTCATACTTGTGCTTCTTTATGTAAGTGTGATTTACTCAGTGTACAACCAAAATGTAAAGATGACTGCCTCATCATAATTATCAATCATGCGCGGACCACTTTGGGTTCTTCTCTGCTTCGACGAAGCAGGCCGCGGATGTCGCAGTTATCTTCGTATTGGGGGGCAACATTCTAATGGTCACCTTCGACCAATTCCAGGGTTCCAGCACCGGGTTGAGTCCCTAACGGCCAACTCTTATGGCCGGCTGATATACCAAGGGAGCTACAAATCTTGAGGTAGCAGCCCCTCCACTCCCTTCGGGTGAAACAGAAGAGCTACCCCGTGTAGGACACAAGGAGCACCATCGCCATGTCCAGCTGCCACCACTGAACCCCAGAAGGACTGCGACCCGACTCCCCGCGGCTTACACAGGCCAGTGTGTCCCACCAGAATTGCACTATGATTCCCTCGATTTGCAGACGACCCCGACCCTCTCTTTAATTTCAACTTATACTACCCCCAGAACTACCACTACATTTAGACCACCCATCCAGTGGTAACTGTAAAATTTATACGATAATAAAATCTAATTAGTTAAACTTGCGGTTTTTATTAACAACTCTTATAATTACTTCTACTCATGTTCACCGGAGCTAGCTTGGATACTCTCTCTATCTTTTAACTCCACCAACTAGCGAGGTTTCAGTAGCTCTCTACAACGGTGCTATCATCAGCGTACCCAAAGATACCGGGCTTCAACAGATCGTTGATATGTAGCAGAAAGAGTGTCGCAGAGAGCACCGACCCTTGAGGGACTCCGGCATTAATAGCCATTTGATCCGACGAGCATCCATCGATGACCACTCGTATGGATCGATCCCTCAAAAAGTCCGATATCCACGTTATAAAACCTGGAGACAAACCATAAGCTGAAAGCTTGCTTAAAAGGCCATCGTGCCAAACCCTGTCGAAAGCTTTCGAGATATCCAGGAGACTGCAAGTGCTTCCCGTGCTTCTCGATAGCTTCACTCCAGATGTGAGTGACGTACGCTAGAATATCCCCAGTGGACCGGTTTCAGCGAAACCCGTATTGTCGGTCACTGAGGAGGTCGTTCGATTCTAGGTACGCTAGAGCCTGTGGTTTAAGACACGTTCCATAGTCTTGCAGAGTATGGACGTGACCGAGATTGGCCTGTAGTTGGCAGGGTCAGCACGACTACCCTTTTGGGTACTGGTTGCACGTTGGCAAGCTTCCAAGACTTCGGTACTTGCCCAGTTTCGTGAGAGAGTCTGTACAGGCGCGTCAGTATTGGAGACAACTCAGGCGCACAAGCCTTCAACACTACGGCAGGAATGCCATCTGGGCCACTAGCTTTATTCACGTCCAGATTGCGTAGCACTTTTGCGAACCTCCATTTGGCGAATATGTATTTCTGACATAGAAATCGGACAGCCAGGTGAAGTAGGAGGTGTCGCGCTACCAGCATCTAGACGCGAGGATTCCGCAAACTGAGATGCAAACAAGTTTGCCTTCTCCATTGCGGTGTGAGCCAGTGTCCCATCAGGTTTCAGCATTGGAGGCAGTGAGGGGCGGCAGAAGTTCGATTCGACCGATTTAGCTAGAGACCAAAACGCTTTGCTGCCCGTACATATATATAACCTACAGCGTTCAAGGATTACGAACATATGAAAGAACGGTGAACGATTTTTTAATCGGTCCAGTAGTTCCCGAGATTAGCGTGTTCAAACTATCGTACTGTTCTACTACTTGGGGTACTTGGGTGCTTGGGGTACTATCGTACCCCAAATTATCGTACTGTTTACTGGGTCAGAAGTGACACCTGTAGACATCTGGCGGGGATAACTAATTAAATGACGATTAATCAGTTTTCGACCGGAGAGGAAAAATGAATAAATTAAATAAGGGTTGATCGTAGAAGGGTGAAAATTGAGGATTGTATGTATTTTTGTATGTTGTATCATAAAAAAATAGAAATTAAAAATGTTGTCTAAAAAATAAAAATAAAAATGTAGCGGTGGACTACCCCTAACACTTAGGGGGATGAAAAATAGATGTTGGCCGATTGTCATAGATACCGGATAAGCACAAAAAATTTCATCAAAATCGGTTAAGCCGTTTCGGAGGAGTATGGCAACGAAAACTGTGACACGAGAATTTTATATATTAGATTGTCACCCAATGTAAAGATACCTACGAAAAATAAAGAATTATTAGTACATAAAAATAATACTAAGTTGTTTTCTACATAATAAATTAATTAAGTTATTATGGTATAGCTTTGAACTATTTTAAGTTGATTTAAGTAACAGCCTACCTGATTTAGCAAAAAAAAAATGTATTTTTTTTCTCCTTAAAAGGTAGGGAAGCAGCTACCCTTAACTTTTCGGGGGAGCTGAGGTGTTTGCGTAAACAACTGTCGCAACAATCCTAACAGTGCTATATTCTAAATATAGGTTACACGCGCACCCTAAATTACGTAGTGCTGAGCTAGCATAAGTTAGCTTAAGACTACGTTTAGTTATAAGATTCATTGAATAAACGGAGCTGAACCCGTCAACATGTTTTATTCATTCACCATCAACAACAAACATTACAACATTATTCTCAGTGATAGAAGTTAAACAGCCCACTTTCATTACATATTTTCCTAATATATATTATCTTCATTAATAAAATTTTACAACAACATTCATATTCTAAAATTTACAATTAAACCACATTCAGACGTCAACTTGTCGAAATAAGGCTATATAGAGCACGCACAACGAAGTGGGAACAGTAGGCACGGGTGAGAACAAAACAACGTTCCGCCGCGAGCGCCTGTAGTCGTACTCGATCACTAGTTAAGTGCGTTTCTCGAGGAATTTTTTTCAAATATTGTTATTAAAATGGTGAAATGTGCAGTTCGATATTATAAAAACGATACTAGAAAACGCACAAAATTGAAATCCAGTATCACATTTAATCGGTAAGTCGATTATTTTACTTATTTTCATAAAAACTATTGAAAACTATAGTCCGTTCCACGGAAAGGTGTAGAAAATGTAAACAAAGGTGCTACCCTAACATATAAATCGTTTAACCTTAGTATTTTCTAAAACTGTCTTAAAATATTTTCACATATATGATACGACTTTACTGTGATCTTAAATACAACATACTTGGATTTATATTGATCAAATAATGATTTATTAACTTATCTTGAAAGTTATAAATAGTAATAGTAGAATGTGGTAGATATGGTTTTGAACAGTGGCAAATTGATCTATATTTCTCAAACTGCGAATCTCATCAAAACATAAATGTGAAGTGAAAGACAAATTCAATATAAATATGATATTAAACCAGCCAAGTCAGACTGCTTTTAATAATCATCATAAATTATAAAAACAAATCATATTTTAAGTGTTTAAAACTAGTCTATGTAGACCATTTAAGACTATTTAGATCTCTATTCTTTAGTCGTTGAAGTCAACAAACAAGGCATATAATATCATAATACAGAACTTTGATCTCACTTCACTTAAGTATACGCATGTTTCTCATGAGATACCATTACTTTTTGCACGTAAATTATAAGACGTTTACCTAATAAACCACCAAATAATGTCTATTTGTTCGCAAGAAAATCTACTAATACTTATTATAAGTGCAAAAGTTTTAATGTACGTTGCTCAACCAAGTTGGAACAGCTAAACGGCTCAGGTTTAAACGCGGAACACGGTCAGATTATTATCTGGAACGCATAGGTATAAGTTTTTTTTTATGGAGGGAAAATTACGGAAAAGGATCGCGGGTAAATTTGCGGGACGCTGCTCACATAAGCAACCCACTAAAAGTTCCTTGCTGGGGCTATAATTCTTCCGTGTTGGTGGTGGATGAAAAACCTCTCTGAAAATTTTTAGGAACATGCCAGTTTGCTCAAGATGTTTTCTTTTACCGTTGGCAGCATTAGCTCATGAATTTGAAAAGGCGGAGGGGGGTGTGAGATTAGAACCAGGCACTGCATCTGCGTATTGGCGTGACAAGACCACTCGAGTTACTTAATGTTAAAATAACAAATGTAAAACAACTTAATATAAAACTGAACGCTCATTAACAAATTTGTTTGGATGTAAAATCTCATATTAGGATAGATGTAAACACTACCCAGTATTTGATACGTTTCAAAATTAATTGCAACAGCATCTAACACAGTAGAAATTAATTGCATTTTTGAATTAATTATACCTATACTCTTATTAAAAAATATCCAATGGGGCACTTAATATTAAAACTATTTCAATCTTCTCAGAATGGGTAGGAATAGTGCCACCAATATCTTTTGTGTGCCACCATTTGTTTTGTCATTTTACTTACCTTATTTGTTTATTACGGAATCAAGTATAAGGGCCTCGTTAGCTATATACTCAGACTGGATTGTTTTTTTTTAGTTCAAATATAAACTGTAGATCAATAATTATAGCACGGAATAGTATATAGGTTACCACTTATATAGGTAGATAGGTACACCACTTTTTATTAAAACAAAATAATAGCAATGGCAGCTACACAGGTAGTAAGAACTACACTAGTGATGTGCTGTATTGTGAAAAAAGTACATCCACAGATACGGATCTGAATGTGGATATATATACAAGTATCTAAAGCTGCGCTAGAGTAAAGGTGAGTGTTAATTTACGTCAGAAAAGGGCCCCTTAAACCTACGCCCGAGTCACAAGTCTCGGGATCTACTCGCGATTTCTCTCTCTCTCTGCCACACGATGGACCCGGCACGGTGAATTCATGGAATGCTAAGAAGATCGTCTCATATATATTTTTATCATTAAATTTAAGTTTCTTAAAAAGTCAGTCATTTCACATACATAATGAAAAAGGAATTTAAGTGCTATATAACAAAACAAAGCTGTACTTAATAATTAATCAAAACTGTTTATAGGTTACTATTGTGTTCCACGAACCAACCACTCAAGTTATTTTTGTATTAATGTTTTAATCTTATGCGCACCACATATTTAATGAACGTATAATTATAAAATAATAGAAATACGACAAAAAGTTGGAAACGGACTTATTGGAATATATTTAACCTTGTTATGTGACGAAAATGTAAAAGGGCAAACAGATACGCTTACAACGAACTATCTTCTAAAACAAAGGTTGAGAAATGCTGGTCTGCCATATTGAGAGTGACATTGATTTATTTATTTTCTACACCTCTCCGTGGAACGGACTATAATCCGGAATCGCGGGGTGACAGGTCTTACACGTTTTAAAAGTTAAATTGATTTTGAAGATTTTAGTAGGTATAGAATATGAGACGATTTTCTTAGCATTCCATGGATTCACCGTGCGGGTGCCGGGTCCATCGTGTGGCAGAGAGAAAAACTCGAGTAGTTCCCGAGACTTGTGACTCAGGCGTAGGTTTAAGGGGCCCTTTCTGACGTACATCAACACTCACCTTCACCACTCGTTTTTCTCTCCTGCCCAGCCAAATCTGATATGAGCCTACTAGTGCAGCTTTAGATACACGTTCTAGTATAGAACTTACTGCACTTCTGGATAAGCCAAGGTCTTTCAGTAGGTTATAGAGATTTTGCTGGTATACCTCTCGCTCCCACTTCTACAGCATATAAACTAACTACATAGCCGTTTCTTGTTAATTCGTTTAGGAGGTCGTAATACTTATTTTGTTTCATCGCGTGGTCTTTAGGTATATTAGTTTCCCACGGTACGGTAAGTTCTACAAGGACTATGCGTTTCGTAGCTCTAGAAAAAGGAAAATGTCCGGTCTGGATGACGAAACACCCACATCCTCTGGGATTTTGTAGTGCTTTTCATACGTGTCCATTAAAATAGTCCAATCAGGTGCTGTACCCAGGATTGAGTAAGGCTTGTTCCTGGAGTTTGAAGTTGAGCCTTCTTTACAAAGTTAATTTGTCTGTTGTTTGTCGTCAATCCCTTTTGGGCTCTAGCTACTGAAAGGCTCATGGCTTCACGTATGATTTCAAGTACTCTGTCATGACGCCGTGAGTAATGACCCCATTAAGGAGCACCTTGCATCCCACCAATATGTGCCTTGCTGTACATATCGCCTCTCCACAAGTATAGCAACATTTTTCAGAGGCTTTTCCCCACCTTACCAAGTTACTCTGGTCAGGGAGGGTCATTTGGAATGCATTTAGATAAAATTTTATATCTATGACTGGTCCCCTGCTAAGGCAGGGGACCAGTCATAGATCAAGGTGCGCCATTTTAGAGCTAATGGGATACAGAACTCACCTATGGTTAACCACTCACTTTGCATTTCTAAATTCATAGCGTGCACTTTGTAACCGTCATTTTCGTCTTGTTGTAGAAAGGTTTTTACCATTTCTCCGTGTTTCCCCTACGTAACTTATGCAATGTGTCCACAAGACTCACGGAGCACATACGCGCCATGAAAAATGTAGATATTAACGGCTCTGCGGTGGCGGAACATGCTCTTAGGTCGGACGCCCAACATTTTATTCGATTCGATAAGGCGGAGGTCCTGGCACGGGAGAAGTTCTTTGTACCCCGTAAGGTCAGGGAGGCCATTGAAATCGGTAAGCGTCCGACCTTTAATAGAGATGGAGGATGGCATGTGCCGCCCGCTTGGAAGCCGTGCCTCCATAGTGCTCGGTATAGTGTTCGCGATATGAGTGAAGACACAGTGAGCTCAGTGTGCTGCAATGTTCCCGACTCGCAGCTTACCAGTGATGAAGAGTTCGAGTGTATACCTGCGCAACCCTCTCGCGCCCCCTCACCTGCACCCCCATAACAGCCGTTGAGCTTGCGTGCGCGACGTGCGGCAGCCCGCAGTGCCAAACGGGTAGCCACCGCGCGTGTGCACTCGCCTTGAAAAAGGCCGCCGGACGCGGCCGAAACTCGAGTCGGGATTGACCGACCGTATATACGTGAGTGTCCCGTTATCCAATTAAATAAAAATAAAATAATTTGAGAAATACCAGCTTTTTATTGACATACATATTTATCAAATCATATTCATATTCTTTATTAATAAAATATCATTTTACACGTCAACTTAAATTAAATAATACAAATTACATTTATAATGTAACTAGAACCGAAAATAGTATGTAAAATTAATTAAATGATCTTTAATTCATTAATAGTTCAAAACCAATAAATTTAATAAAAATAATTGCACAGAAATAGCATTAAATCAAGCAATTAGTAATCCATTAGCTACTAAATAGCCAACTAAATACCTTACAATCAATCAAATAACTCAAACAATAAATAATCCACTAAATAATAAACAATCAAACACATACAATATATTAATCAATTAAATGTCACAAGAATAGAATTCGTCAAAATCATAAAAGGATCGCTCCATCAGCCATTTTTTTAGTCTAATTTTAAACGACTGTAGACTAACCGCCGCGGTGACGTCATCCGGCAGGTTGTTATAGACTGTCGGGCCCATGACGTGGGTTATCCTGTCGGATTTGGTGAGGGTCCGCGGGACGGCTTTGAGTTTATGTCTGTTACGTGTGGGATATGCGTGCTCAGCGCCACGCTCCCCGTACGACGATAGGTTTATCCTGACGTACACTGCCACCTGATAAATCAGGATGGAGGGCAATGTCAGGACTCTCAACTTCTTGAAATATGGGCGTGCTGGGGTGTCCCAGGATACCCGCGCCACGCTCCTCACTGCACGTTTTTGCATGCGGAAGGCGCGCTCCCAGTCCGCAGCTCTAGCCCACATTTCAGCACCATACTGAAGTTGAGAGTGCACCGTTGCAAAGTAGCACGAGCGTGTTATCTCAGTCGGCAGGAACCTCGCCACCCGAGTCAGAGCAAAGCAAGCAATCCCAAGTTTTCCACAGACCTTGTTTATGTGGTGATCCCACTTAAGACCGCGGTACAAATTGCTATGCAATTGGAAAAGTTGCAAGTGCTTGTTTATATTTGTAAATGAATGACTGTGAGGTTAATCGTAAAAAATAATAATGACAAATGGAATAACCATTATGGGCAACAGGAGATCAAAGGAAGAGGTGAAAACTAAGCGCCTACTTATAAGTAACTTATGTAACCTATACTTAGTGTATCGTTGTCTGTTATTTAACGTCTATCTGTATTTTAACACTTTTTAACCATTCGTTTAAAATTTTGTGATCAACGCATTCCTTCCGGCTTCCGAAAGTGAGGGTAGTAGAAATTATAATTGGCATGTACCTCGACAACTATACGTGATGGATCCCACATAATATGTTTGGAACATTTAATCTATGACTTATTATTTACTATTAATTTCAGTTTACAGTTAAGAGGGTACCAAAATCACGTACCGCAGTGTTCTTTTTGTGTTTCCTATACAACGATATTAATCAAAAGATGTGCCATGAACACCTTGAAATTGTTAACAGGGTGTGTCTGTTTGTGTAGCGTGAGTGGCTTACACACCACCAATCTACTTGACCCCTAGAATCGTTAGCGGCAAATTATGCTGTAGTTCTACTTATTTTGGTTGTTAACAACGGATAGTGATAGGTAAAAACATCCTGAGTTTTTTATATCACCGTTTCCTACAAATGACTAGAATGGAAAGAGTGAGCTCTCTCTTCCCAACGATAACATAATCCCGTGCGCCTGAAGTTTGGGGGCACATCGGTTGATTTATATCGATGTTCCTATGCTTATGGTGTGTGAATAAATCGTTTGTATCTGTGTATCAATGCGAAAAAGTTTTGAGTTGAAAACCTTGCAGTCTTGTCGCTGTTCACGGTTGTGACGTTCGCGGACGGAGCGTGCGCGGGCGCATCGGGGGACAACGGCACGTGCATGACGGCGCGGGAGTGCGCCGCGCGCTCGGGCTCCGCCAGCGGGTACTGCGCCAGCGGGTTCGGCCTCTGCTGCATCTGTGAGGATCTGTACTTTAAATAAAAGTAGTCAAGTGCGAGTCGGACTCGCCCATGAAGGTTTCCGTAGCAGCAAGTAACATAATATAAACGTTCTTGTAGTTCGTTGTTACTTTAATCAGTATTGTAACATTGCATTGCAGTGCATTTTTGACGTATTAAAATATTTTTTTATTTTTGTCATTCTCTTATTTTAGAAGTTACAGGACACACACACACATATTTTACCACTTTGGAAGAGTCTCAAAGTCAAAGTCAAAGTTCTTTATTAATAAATGTACAATTTACACGTCAATTTTATAAAAAACAAAATAAGAGTATACAAAGAGTATACATTTTAAAGTTTAAATTGAACTTTATATTGTACGATAAAGGTATCGTACAAATAAGTGTCAAAAAATAAAATATATGTACTTATTACAATTGTAACGAACAATGTCAATTTTTCTCATGTCTCATGTCTCTCACGCAAACTATTCAGATTAGAAAAAAAAAATGTTAGAAACCTCTATATCATTTTTGAAGACCTATCCATAGATAACCCACACGTATGGCTATGAAGGAAAAATTTTTTTGCGTGTCAGTTCTGAGTATGGGACACCCCTAAAATTTATTGTTTTTTTTCTATTTTTTGTATGAAAATCTTAATGCGGTTTATAGAATACATCTACTTACCAAGACTCAATAGTACAGCTCGTATAATTTCGGAGAAAAGTGGTTTGTGACATACGGACGGACAGACAGACAGACAGACATGACGAATCTACAAGGGTCCCGTATTTTGCCATTTGGCTACGGAACCCTAAAAACATTGCCACTCATAGCGACTGCCGATAGAAGTGAAAACTCAGGAACTCAGAATTTGATAGCTCACTTTGGAAACTACGCGGGGGAATCCGGAGGGCACTGCTTGAGAGCATGGCCGTGTAGATCAATCTTCTAAGCTTGGCCATCTAGATTAGAGCATTTCCTATGTATAAGCTTGGTTATTTAGATTTGTCTTCTAAGCGCGGCCATTTGTCATGTGTTAGGTCCCGATTTCACCCGAGAATTGCTCATTGCGATTTAAGAGTGCGCCGATGAGCTTCATTCACAGGCCACGAAAAATCTATGTGAAAGAAAATGTCACTTCAAACATTTTTGTAGTGATATGACTCTTGGCAGAGTCTGCCTGGGGAAGTACCAAGTAAACCAAACATTACTGTGTTACCCAGATTATCCAGAGATCTCAGATCTTATATATCTAGATATAAGATCTTAGATCTCTGGGGTGACGAGCGCAGTGGAGTGCTAGGTAATGATTTGGACTCTTCATGTTCCAATAGCTGCGTGTCACTGTGCTCTTGTGTCAGGCATGTTGCTTACCATCAGGCACATGTCCTGATCGTCTTGTCACTTTTTATTTAAAAAGAAAAGAAATGAGGTAGCCCTAACTATCCTCTTGAAATTAGTCATAATCTCATAATACATAGTTTTTCAACAGTTAATCCCTTTTGTTTGATACCCATATTGAGTAAGTTGTGACCATGGACGTATTTATAAAAAAGTCGGACGTAGTCTCGAATACAAACAAATTGTGTCTACTGTCAAAACAGAGTCGGCCAGTTCGCTGTCACATACAGGCTGGCACGCACACATTCAGACACCAGTCGGCCAATACGCGCGCAAAATTCGGCCAGCCAGACATCAGATGTTACATCTTCATTTCTTGTAACTACACTGGAAACATTGCTCTTTAAACTGGAAACGTTTGTTCTGGCAGTCATGACGTCTTGTGGTAGTACAACATCGGAAAACGGGACATACTTCGTGAACTCGGGCTACCCATCGGCATACGACGGCACTGGCTCCTGCGAGCTCGCCGTCGTTAAAACTCATCCTGACGTCTCCCAGATCAGGAACCTACATAATACACATACCTACACCATAATAGTCTAACAGACCTGCTTTGCCTGAGAGAGTTTCCCGGATGGTTACAACTTGGTGTTTTTTAATCAGCAATGATTCGGTTTCATCAAGATAAGCACGCTCCATCGTAGACAGCACCATCGCTTAATAGCGATATAGCGCGCGATATAGCGGTCATGAGAAAACCTATTAAAAGTAAAAAAAACATACACAGGAACCAATTGGAGGCACAGCAACCTGGGCTGTTTTTTGGAACTTCTTATTATAGCTACACTATAATTATTATATACACTTGACCACCATCTCGCTAGATGCTAAACAGTAGGTATGTTCTTTTAGGTATGCGGTCTACCAAGGAACGTGCTAAAAGAAACTGACACTCTCGATTTGACACCAAGATATACCTAATCGGCACAAACCCACTTCGGCAACATTCATCCAAACATCAAAACTTCCACAATTCTGATATTAGTGCATTTATAGGATTGTAACGACTATTACTTATCGATGTAAATATTTTAATGTTTCAGGCTAGATTTTGACCGGTTCTCAATAGCAGGTCCTGAGCAGATGAACCATGTGTAATCAATATCAGTTCATAGTATCAGGTGGTAACCCAGTGCCAGCCATTTGCGGGGTCAACCAGGGAGCCATAGTGAGTTTATATAAGCAGCTCAAACAACAGTTTCAATATTAGTACGCAATCGAGCGTGAGTGTTACATATTTTAATTAATTCACGTGAAACTTTCGTGAGTCCAATCCAACTTAAGTTTTAGCCGCATCCAGCGGCCATTTTCAAAGAGAGTTCACGCACGTGGTTACCTCTCTTTGGCTGAAACTTAAGTCGGACTGGACTGACTATTATAGCATACGTGAGTTACCTGTAAATTAGTAAGTAGGTAAGTCATTTATCTATTCCTCAGAGATTATTACAAAAATAATTAAGTATATTATTTCTTAACGACATTTTAAAAATTAATTAACAACTACTAATATACCGTAGAATGGGGTTACTTTAAATCGCGGGGCGACATTGATCGAAACTTCTTTTAGAAACTTAAGTGCAAATATTAAAAAAAGGGAACGTACTAGCCCACTTTTTTTTTTTTTTCGTGTTAACAACACTGATTGTCAGCCATCTTTCCCTTAGAAGCATAGGCGAGTGTGGCGGCACGTTTTGTATAAAACAATAGAAAAGGTGAGTAACTACATATTAATATCTTTTTTTAGCCTGCAAAACTTTGTCCGTAATAAATCGCTTTTTGTATAGGCATAATGCAATTTATATTCGATTAGTTAAACTTTAATTTGTGAACTATAAAAAAAATATTGTGATTTCCTAACCTCAAAATTTGCTTGTGTTATTGGCAAAAAATTAACGCGGGGTGACATTGATCAACAGGCTGGGTGAGATTGATCGGTGATCAAAGTGTGGTGTGGTTAACTGCTTTTATCCAATTCTTATAATTCTTTATATATTATTATTATTAATCTATTGCTTCAGAAACATCATGCCGCGAGATTACTAAAAAAAAACCGAAACGAGAAGATAATACTACAGTGACGAATTATTAAATGAAGCTTTGTCAAGAGTAGTGACAGAAGCTATGTCTTTACGGGCTGCATCCAGAGAATATGATTAGTGTCCGACCGAAACTGATTTTCCGGCCGAAACCGAAACCGAAACCGAATGTTCGGCCGTGGCTTCAGTTTCGGCCGAAACCGAAACCGAAACCGAAACTCACGTGGTCAAGTATATAATTTATTAAAATACTGAAATTTGGTGCATTTTACCTATTATTTTGCCTTAATTAGGGCATGAAATGGAAACACAATATATTAAGATTGTTGTAATCATTTATTGAATATCAAATAAAAACATATTAATAACATTTTAATATGAAAACTAACGTGGTTATTACACATTTTACATAAATACACGGGTAACTCACGTATAATGTAGTCAGTCCAGTCCGACTCAAGTTTCGATCGCGTCCGGCGATCTTTTCAAGAGAGTGCGCGCGGGTTCGCAGCTCGTTTAGCACAAAAAAAACATTTTTAATAATTTTCAAATTAAGTTCTCTGTCAAATCAGTCGTCTACCTAAATCAAGATCAGAAAGTAAGTAGAATGAAAGCGAAAAATGAAATGTTTTATTAGTCGGGGATTTCCTTGTTAACCGGATAGATAAGAAATCAGTAAGAAGTCTTGTAAGTCCTTACAAGTTCTGATAGATGGCTCTAGTTTTCACTATTTTATAATAGCAATATTATAATCTCGTACTTATTTGGTCAATATTATAATCTCGTACGAGGTTAATTAATAGTGTCCTCGTACCTCATACGAAAGACTACAAATCTCGTATTTGTACGAGGAACCTCGTACGGTTGGCATCGCTGGTTGCTACAGAACTATCCGAACGGCGCACGATAATTCCCGAAAAGCGCCGACAGCGTCCGTCAAAGCGTTGCCACGGAAAACAAAGTTAGGCGATCGCGAACGTGTTTGAACTTGTTAAGTTTCGGTTTCGGCAAAAGTTTCGGCCGATTTTGGCCGAAACCGAAACTGTGGCCGAAACTTGATTTTTGGCCGAAACTCGGCCGAAACCGAAACCGAAACCGAACTTTCGGTCGGACACTAAATATGATATTCCCTTTGGAACTCTGTACAATAAATATAAAGGAAACTTTTTGATTATTTCTAACTAAGTAAAAACAAATTATGTTCCTAAGCCGTAAAATAAAGACTGATTAAAGTAAAATCTGTTTTATTATTAAAGCATTAAAATGCTTATAAAATGAAAAATTACCGGTCAATTTTTTTGATTATTTTTTTCCGTAGTATCGTTTCGGGTCTACTTTCGAATCCCATAGTAAAAACATGGGTGATCAAAGTATCCCCACTCACGGTTTAACTTTGATCGCTTACTTTTTATTTTTTTCTTCTTAAATTATTAAAATTTAGCATGTTAAAATTAGCTTATTCAAATCTACACAAAAAACCGGTTATTATACTTTTAAATAATAATAATTTCGCTAAAAATGAGAATGCTACAGTCATATAAAGTTAAAAATTGATCAAAGTATCCCCATTTTACGGTACCTTAGTCATAAATACATTATGCTAGTTAGCATTTAGCTAACAAGCATCTGGGAAGAGTAATTAACCAAAACTGTTATTTTTATTTATGTACATAGTAGACTGTCTTTCTGTTAATAAAATTTACTCATAATAAGGGCTTTCTTTAATATCTCGATGCAGGGGTCCAAGCGCCAAGAGCACACGAGCAAGTGCTCTGTTGCTCTGAGTCAGATTTTGTTCTTTTAGAGTCCAAATATCTTTACATAATACCTGGTTCCCTGTTGTCATTATTCCTTCGAATATTCTACAATATTTCTTAAATCCCGCAGTTACTTTTGCGGGCGCAATGCAAATACAAATACAAATCTTTATTACCAAGAAACATCAACCGGAACAGATTACAAAATGCATAATTTTATTCACAAGAAAATACATAAATGTTCCCAGAGTTTAGCCTTCGGCCCCACACTAGGCTCGGTGGCCCGTGCTGTGGAAGCCAGGGAACGAAAGTAAAAATACAGTAGGGGTATCAAAATTGTTATTTTGTTATTTTGGTTTGGTCTGGCAAATACTTGCCTGGTCTAAGTCTTTCAGATGATGATTCAGGCGCAGCAATTGTTCGGGGATCGACTGAGACCGAAGCTGTAAGTTCTCCATAGTTCTCGCTCGTACGCTATGCGTCTTTTTATCAGCACCCTGTAAATTAAACTTAACGAGTCGACTTGACGCGTCTCGTGTTTCCATGTTCACGCCGTTGATGCTGAGTGGCTTGTTCGGCCTCTCTGCTCCGATTTGTTGAGCCACTTCGTGATCCAACAGGGACACGGTCGATCCCTCGTCAAGGAAGAATCTTCATATGACCCCGTGGTCCGCTTACTGTGACGGGACAAATCTTAAGTATTACCTCTCTCTCGTTCGTGTTACTTGAGGTAGCGGTAACTAGCTCGACATCGTCTGCTCGATCAGCGGGCTCCGTCGTTTCAATGTTCAACGGTTGCACTAGTTCGGAGTGCAGCATGGCGTGGTGTGCGTGCCGGCATCCGTCGACCCCACACATCTTCGCCTTGCAGTTCACACGGCGATGGCGACTATATATGCATTTAAAGCATAGCCCGTCTTTATTAACTCGTTCCCATCGGTCGTTCACGTTCATACCCTGGAACTTAGAACATTTCGTAAGAACATGATTTCCGTTACACACTATGCAACTGTATTCACCTTTTTTATTTCCGTCATCAAGTGCATATACACTCTTGGAAATGTAGTTATTTTTTGGTCTACTCATTGCAGGTGCTTGTTGCCTTTGAGCCTTTGCTACTGGTGTAGTATAGCTATATATGTCGCTAACACTGACAGTGAAAATGGTCCGTAAGCTCAAAGTCGCTCAGCGAGCTATGGAAAGGGCTATGCTTGGGGTTTCTCTGAGGGATTGCATCCGGAACGAAATAATTCGCCAGAGAACTAAAGTCACCGACATAGCTCAGCGTATTAGCAAACTGAAGTGGCAGTGGGCCGGTCACATCTGTCGCAGACCCGATAGCCGCTGGGGCAGACGGGTTCTGGAGTGGAGACCGCGAATCGGCAAACGTAGTGTAGGACGTCCTAAGACTAGATGGAGTAACGATATTCGAAAGGCAGCTGGTGGCGGTTGGAGAAGTAAGACCGAGGATTGGGCTGAGTGGCGTATCATAGGGGAGGCCTATGTCAGCAGTGGACGAATACAGGCTGATGATGATGATGATTAAGGGCTAATTTTAGCGTGTAATCAGTATATACTAAGAGTAACCAAAACAAAAATGCCAATATAATTGAATGTAACAGAATTGCACAATAAGTTTGAAGAAAAAAAAGAGTTGTAAAAGAGAATAACCGGAAAAAATTAAAAGGGTAAAAGGAACTGAGAACATAGCAAAGGAGGAAGGAAAGGGAGAATGGAGTAAAACAAAATCTCTCTCAATTGGCTTCATTCCACGATAAATGAGGAGAGCATTGCATTTTATTATTAGGTACAAATTGCTTATTTGAGCTAACTTAAATTAAAAATGGGAAAATCTAAAGATTGAAACAATCTTGTTTGTGGTTAACGACTCTGACTCCGTGTCAGAGGAGAATACTGACGAACATACAAAAAAAAAACTATTCGATTACTTGTCTCGTAGAATGAGTATTTTAGAGACGATCTTCTTAGCATTCCATGGATTCACCGTGCGGGTGCCGGGTCCATCGTGTGGCAGAGAGAGAAAAACTCGAGTAGTTCCCGAGACTAGTTACTCGGGCGTAGGTTTAAGGGGCCCCTTTCTGACGTACATCAACACTCACCTTCACCACTCGTTTTTCTCTCCCTGCCCAGCCAAATCTGATATGAGCCTACTAGTGCAGCTTTAGATACTCGTTCTAGTATAGAACTTACTGCACTTCTGGATAAGCCAAGGTCTTTCAGTAGGTTATAGAGAGATTTTGCTGGTATACCTCTCGCTCCCGCTTCTACAGCATATAAACTAACTACATAGCCGTTTCTTGTTAATTCGTTTAGGAGGTCGTAATACTTATTTTGTTTCATCGCGTGGTCTTTAGGTATATTAGTTTCCCACGGTATGGTAAGTTCTACAAGGACTATGCGTTTCGTAGCTCTAGAAAAAAGGAAAATGTCCGGTCTGGATGACGAAACACCCACATCCTCTGGGATTTTGTAGTGCTTTTCATACGTGTCCATTAAAATAGTCCAATCAGGTGCTGTACCCAGGATTGAGTAAGGCTTGTTCCTGGAGTTTGAAGTTGAGCCTGCTTTTACAAAGTTAATTTGTCTTTTGTTTGTCGTCAATCCCTTTTGGGCTCTAGCTACTGAAAGGCTCATGGCTTCACGTATGATTTCAAGTACTCTGTCATGACGCCGTGAGTAATGACCCCCATTAAGGAGCACCTTGCATCCCACCAATATGTGCCTTGCTGTACATATCGCCTCTCCACAAGTATAGCAACATTTTTCAGAGGCTTTTCCCCACCTTACCAAGTTAATTATAAAATAAACGTTAAGTTATAAAATTTTAATAAGGCAGGAGACCAGTCATAGATCAAGGTGCGCCACTTTAGAGCTAATGGGATACAGAACTCGCCTATGGTTAACCACTCACTTTGCATTTCTAAATTCATAGCGTGCACTTTGTAACCGTTATTTTCGTCTTGTTGTAGAAAGGTTTTTACCATGTCTCGGTCTTCCCTTTTCCTTCTCGCACCCAACCCAGCAGTATTTACTTGTGCACCTGCCATAAATTGTTTAGCACCCTTGGAATAGTCCTACATTGTATTTAAGTGGTTTTGTGTATTCCTTGTTTACTAGGGAATGCAATATTTATTCGAAATTCCAGCTAACTACAAAATTATAACTTTATGGGGAAAAAACCATTTTGAAGTGTTATTATCTTGATATCTGTTAGACATTCAGACCTGGTGTTGTGCTCACATTGTTGCTTATTTTGTCTGCTTTAAAAGTGTCATACATAATTTTGCTGTTAAACGCATATTGTAGAAGTTGTAATTCAAAAACTGAAAAAAAACCGAAAATTTATCGGTTTCTCGAGCACCACGAAGTTAGCACAGGTCTTTCGAGGCTGTTAATTTGGTTTTACACTACTGGTATCTATCCTAGCAACATCCAAAAATCAGAGCCTAGCTATTATTTGCGACCTGGATTGTCGTAGATGACTGGCCCAATCATTGTTAAATCAACTTTAAGGTACAATAGTTCAGTACTGTGTCCATTGTTACAATAAGCAGTAACGAATACAGACACATACATTTCGTTACATTTCCAGATCTAACATATTTATGTACGTTAGCACACTACCATATTAGGTTGGCCATTGCCATTCAGCGTGGGAACGCGGCGAGCATCATGGGCACTTTTGCGCTCAGGAATGGGATATTCGGAGATTAGTTTTTTTATTTTTCTATTTTTCTTATACATTCGTTTACAATTGTTTCATATTTTAGTAGTAAATCAGTATAAAAATTAAAATCAAAGAAAAAATCCACATGATTGCATTGCATGTTTTGTTTAAAGATTATAAAATAAGGAATGAACCGCATTCCTGCCTGATACATATTGGCAGGAGGGTACGGTATTCAAAAAACAGTCGAAGACTGGCTAGTCTACAAGCAGGAACAGTGATTGAAATGTTTCGTTCAAGATCTTCAGTACAAAATATGTAAGAAACTACTATATCACGTTTTAGTGCCGTACAGCGCCATCTACCGGTTTTAGGTGAAAACAGTAATGTTATCAGACATTCTTCAAGGTTGGAATCTTGAAAGCACTAATAAAGCAGTGCAAAGCCTTTGAAAACAATACAAAAAAAAAAAATTACAGTGGGATGAAATCCATTGTAAAAGGATATGAATATGACAAAAATAAAAGAAAAAATAATAATTTACGGGTGATCTGAGGTCGGGAAGTGGAAGGGAAGCGCCCGGTTTAGAGATAAAAACGGTTTTACTCACGGGTTTTCCTCGATTTCCGGCAAAACCACATATTCTATGGAAATGAATTGTACTACAAAGTTGTAGGTGATAAAACGATCTACAACTTTTGTTTCTACATTTTTTTAAAATAACCTCAAAACTTCGTGAAAATTGAAATAACATAACTAAGTTTTAAAGGAATAAATGATTTAGTATTATTTAGGAATTCATTCATTGTTCTTAAGTTTAAGTTTTTAATATCAATAAAAAAATATTGTAAATAGAAATATTTATTTGCCAAACACTTTGTACATATACAGAAAAGCTTAATAAGCCGAAAATACTTGGGTTTGAAACGAGAAACAATTTACCTACAGATACTTATATTAAAACGATGCTTAAAATAGGTACAATTTAAGTTACTCTATACAGAAAAGCTATTTCTCTACGAATCCCAAACTAGGCAAATCCTGTAACTTGGGGCTCAAATGCGAGTTTGCTAATTGAGTTGTTATATTCCAATTTACATAAATATATTTAACATGTATAATCATCCTACTTATATTAAAATCTCAATGTATGGATGTTTGTTGCTCGGCTGATTCGGATATTCGGCTCAACGGGTCGAGCTAAAATTGTACGTTACGTTTACGTTACGTTTACGTTACGTTTACTTTACGTTTACGTTACGTTTACGTTACGTTTACGTTACGTTTACGTTACGTTTTACGTTACGTTACGTTTACGTTACGTTTACGTTACGACGTTACGTTACGTTACGTTACGTTACGTTTACGTTACGTTACGTTTACGTTTACGTTACGTTTTACGTTACGTTTACGTTACGTTTACGTTACGTTTACGTTACGTTTACGTTACGTTTTACGTTACGTTTACGTTACGTTACGTTACGTTTACGTTACGTTTACGTTACGTTACGTTTACGTTACGTTTACGTTACGTTACGTTACGTTTACGTTACGTTACGTTACGTTTACGTTTTTACGTTACGTTACGTTACGTTACGTTTACGTTACGTTACGTTTACGTTACGTTTACGTTACGTTACGTTACGTTACGTTACACGTTTACGTTACGTTTACGTTACGTTTACGTTACGTTTACGTTACGTTTACGTTACGTTTACGTTACGTTTACGTTACGTTTACGTTACGTTTACGTTACGTTACGTTACGTTTACGTTACGTTTACGTTACGTTTACGTTACGTTTACGTTACGTTTACGTTACGTTTACGTTACGTTTACGTTACGTTTACGTTACGTTTACGTTACGTTTACGTTACGTTTACGTTACGTTACGTTACGTTTACGTTACGTTTACGTTACGTTTACGTTACGTTACGTTACGTTTACGTTACGTTTACGTTACGTTTACGTTACGTTTACGTTACGTTTACGTTACGTTTACGTTACGTTTACGTTACGTTTACGTTACGTTTACGTTACGTTTACGTTTACGTTACGTTTACGTTACGTTTACGTTACGTTTACGTTACGTTTACGTTACGTTTACGTTACGTTTACGTTACGTTTACGTTACGTTTACGTTACGTTTACGTTACGTTTACGTTTACGTTACGTTACGTTTACGTTACGTTACGTTACGTTTTTACGTTACGTTTACGTTACGTTTACGTTACGTTTACGTTACGTTTACGTTACGTTTACGTTACGTTTACGTTTTACGTTACGTTTACGTTACGTTTACGTTACGTTACGTTTACGTTACGTTTACGTTACGTTTACGTTACGTTTACGTTACGTTTACGTTACGTTTACGTTACGTTTACGTTACGTTTTTACGTTACGTTTACGTTACGTTTACGTTACGTTTACGTTACGTTTTACGTTACGTTTACGTTACGTTTACGTTACGTTTACGTTACGTTTACGTTACGTTTACGTTACGTTTACGTTACGTTTACGTTACGTTTACGTTACGTTTACGTTTACGTTACGTTTACGTTACGTTTACGTTACGTTTACGTTACGTTTACGTTACGTTTACGTTACGTTACGTTTACGTTACGTTTACGTTACGTTTACGTTACGTTTACGTTACGTTTACGTTACGTTTACGTTACGTTTACGTTACGTTTACGTTACGTTTACGTTACGTTACGTTTACGTTTACGTTACGTTTACGTTACGTTTACGTTACGTTTACGTTACGTTTACGTTACGTTTACGTTACGTTTACGTTACGTTTACGTTACGTTTACGTTACGTTTACGTTACGTTTACGTTACGTTTACGTTTACGTTACGTTTACGTTACGTTTACGTTACGTTTACGTTACGTTTACGTTTACGTTACGTTTACGTTACGTTTACGTTTACGTTTACGTTACGTTACGTTTACGTTACGTTTACGTTACGTTTACGTTACGTTTACGTTACGTTTACGTTACGTTTACGTTACGTTTACGTTACGTTTACGTTACGTTTACGTTACGTTTACGTTACGTTTACGTTACGTTTACGTTACGTTTACGTTACGTTTACGTTACGTTTACGTTACGTTTACGTTTACGTTTACGTTACGTTTACGTTTTTACGTTACGTTTACGTTACGTTTACGTTACGTTTACGTTACGTTTACGTTACGTTTACGTTACGTTTACGTTACGTTACGTTTACGTTACGTTTTTACGTTACGTTTACGTTTACGTTACGTTTACGTTACGTTTACGTTACGTTACGTTTACGTTACGTTTACGTTACGTTTACGTTACGTTTACGTTACGTTTACGTTACGTTTACGTTACGTTTATTACGTTACGTTTACGTTTACGTTTACGTTTACGTTACGTTTACGTTACGTTTACGTTACGTTTACGTTACGTTTACGTTTACGTTACGTTTACGTTACGTTTACGTTACGGAACAGAACAGAACAGAACAGAACTCAACAAAACACAACGCAACGCAACCCAACCCAACGCAACGCAACGCAACGCATCGCAACGCAACGCAACATAACACAACACAACATAGCATAACATAACGACGATAAACACAAAAGATATTAAGGTATTTAGTATGTCCGCCGGTTTTGCGACATAAGGTATATACTCTGAATAAGGTATATACTCTGAATCGGCATATAGCTCACTAAAACTCTGCCGACGTTACTAATTTGTTAAATTATTGTTTTTGTAAGAATTGACATAAACTATGTTAATATTCTCTGGTAACGAGTGAAATATACAAACACCCTGTCGGTATTATGAATAAACAAAGTAAGACAACAACTCTACATTGTTACCATTTTTTTAAAAGCAGTGAATTTACACACAAAACAAATCAAAATTCTACGCGGACGAAGTCGCGGGTAACAGCTACTTTTACATAGTTTACATAATGTAATAGTGTCACCTGTTACAAGTATCGCACTTCTCTAAATTCTTCTTCAATTTTTATAACTCTTTATACACACAACTATTAAGACCTTATCCACATAAGGTCATCAGTCTCATCATACATGATAATCGTAAAAGGCAGTCTCAGAGTTTAAACTTAAATGCATGTTTGGGAAGTAGACCAGGGTAGAAGCTTTTGAAAATAATACTTTTATAAAATAACCTTTAAGGTAATAAGGTTAAGGTTTTCAATTTGAGGTTTATCTTCTAGTACCCCGTGATAGATAATGAAATAAGTAAAACTAAGTTCCCATAGCGCGTGTCACTGCGCTGCTATATGCAGGCATGTTGCTAACCATCAGGTACTTATATTATCCTGCTCGTCTCTTCACTCTGTTCTATTGAAGAAAGATGATAGACGCTCATAGTCTGGTCTGGTCATGATGGAGCTGGAAGAACTTTTTAGTTCTTTCTTTACTAACACGTAATAAAAACTATTTTTTTTATTTGCAGGTACAGTGAAGCCATTCCGGCTGTGGTTCCACACGGACGCCGTGGAGGCGCCCGTCGACGTCGGGAACCGGGGCTTCTGTCTCAACT
>CM029768.1:0-27589 GCA_017562165.1 Ectropis grisescens
GCTCCATCGTAGACCACATCATCGTTTAACATCAGGCGAGCACACTTGACCACTGTAAGTGTAAACCTATAAAAGTTAAAAAAATACCATAGTAATTTGCATTGTTTCAGTTTTGTGATCACAAAGATGGCGGCAAAGCGTACAGACTATCATTGAACGATGGCAACTCCATCCCAACGATGGGACTAGGCACCTTCCTTGGATTTGATGAGGTAAGTAAAATACTCAATAGTTACTCAAAATTTTGAGATGTTAGAATTAAACAAAAGTGGTCAAGTGAGAGTCGGTATCGCCCATGAAGGCTTCCGTAGCAGCAAGTAACATAATATAAACGTTCTTGTAGTTCGTTGATACTTTAATCAGTGTTTTAACAATAGTCAATTAATGACGTATTAAATTAAAACTACTTACTAGATCTCACTCAAACCAATTTTCGTTGATAGTTTACATGGTATAATGTACATCATACACTTTTTTATTTTTGTCGTTCTCTTATTTTAGAAATTAGGGGGGCAAACTATTCAGTTTAGAAACAAGAACAAAATTAAAATTTTGATTAACCCTGACTACCTCAGATTTGTTAACTGCACAACATTCTACTAGTCAAGCCCTTTCATTTGATACCAATTTTAAGGGAGTTGTGAAAAAAGAAACGTATTTCGCCATTTTGTGGAAGCGGCCATCTTGGATTTGAAATTTGTCGTATTGTAATGTATTCTACTAGTCAAGCCCTGTTGTTTGATACCCATATTGAGGTAGTAGTGAAAAAAATAATATGATTCGCCATTTTGTGGTGGCGGCCATCTTGGATAAGATTTTTTTTTATAGTGTATAGTATTCTTCTAGTCAAGCCCTTGCATTCGATACCCATATTGAGGTAGGTTGTGAAGAAATATCTTGAATCGATATTAACCAAACATAGCTAAGAACATCCGCACGAATATTAACTTTCAAAAAAAAAACTGCATTGAAATCGGCCCATCCGTTTGAGCTCTACGGTGCCACAGACAGACAGACAGACAGACAGACACACATCGACGTCAAACTTATAACACCCCTTTTTTTAGTCGAGGGTTAAAAAAATATGTTAGAAACCTCAATATCATTTTTGATGACCTATCCATAGATACCCCACACACGTATGGGTTTGACAAGAAAAATTTTCGAGTTTAAGTTCTAAGGATGGGACACCCCTAAAATGTACTGTTATTTGTCTATTTTTTGTATGAAAACCTTGATGCAGTTCACAGAATACATCTACTTAGCAATTTCAATAGTATAGACTATAGACGGACAGACAGACATGACGAATCTATAAGGGTCCCGTATTTTGCCATTTGGCTACGGAACCGTAAAAAAAATCAAATCGGTTCAGCCGTCTAGGAGGAGTACACATACAGATACAGAAGAATTACACATAAAAGATTAGTATGATAATATAATAGATTGCCAAATCTATCTTTAAATTTTCGTATAACTTTTTTTGTATCACAGGTGTTCTCCGTAAACGTATAAATATTACTTCAGTAAGTAATCATTCAGCGTAATGACTACTTGCTAACCCTACTTTATGCAAAAATGACATAAAACAAAAATCTGTGACAAATTTACAACAACTTAGTTCACCTGTGATGTTGTTCATTTGTTTTTTTTTATAAATTGTGTCGAGTTTACTTTGAATGTATGGACACAGATTTCTAAACAGATGAAACCTTCGTGAACGACACTGTGAGGCCAGTAATTAGTTATGTATGCGTGACAGCTCTCACCGACGTTGTCAAATTACTCACGTTGGTGTGCGTGTAATGTTCCCAGTCTTAAGAAAAAAATCCCACTATTGTTGTCTTAGCTTCGGAAATCTTCGCGTATAATAAACACATATATTATAATGTTGAAATAATTGATTATTACACCGATTAAATATTATGCAAGGATTTCTTGTTATTACTATTTCCATCCTATGAAGTTAAGAATTTTGATTTAGCATGCAACTAAGAATTCGAATATTCGTACAGAAAATTCGGAATAAAAGAAAACGCCGAATAATAGTAAAAGTCATGTGTGTGTTTATTTTGAGTATTCTATCGGAGCTTCTTGTGAAATTTTGAATATTATGCTTGACAAAAGGTGGCAACTACCTACTCATTTAATATCGGTGAACACAGGAGGTGCAGACAATTTTTGTCAACTGATTTGATGTTGGGGGGCCAGATCATTCAATTTGTTTATTATCCAATCTTTGTCTGGACGCGTGTCGCAAACGAAAAGTTCACCTTTTCAAAAATGTTGATACAAACCAACGAAAACCGTCTAAGAGTTTTTGTAAATCAGTTGAACATTATTCACATCGCCACCCAAAGTTACGTCGTCCAAATACCTAACGTTTACATTGGACTAGAGACGTTAAATGATAGAGCGAATGGCCAGGGCGAAGGTCGCATGGCCGAAGATTCACCAAGTTGATAGCCAACGGAAGATAGCATAGGATTGTTTTGATAATTTTGTGGGTCTGCCATAACATTGCCAAAGAAAATTGTAGAAGTCAAGAATTTTATTCTTCACTTCGGACAACGGGGCTCCACGATCAACCAAATTAAAGCGTTTTGACGTACACATTTAACAGCCCTCTCCCCAATTTGGACAAAGAAAGTCAGGACAGAATGAACAGCAGCTTCACGTCCACTCAGAGAACCAAAATCAAGTTTGTGGGACAGGGAGCTCGAAAGTGCAACGCTTTATACCTACAACCCATCTTGGCAGCAAGGCCAGTATATGTGGTGCCAACAACGATTAGCCTGATCACAACATCTTTTTTGGGTAAGTATGTACGCACAAATTAGCACCGTATAAAACTTCGACAATGTCACTACTGACTCGACCAGATAACATGAGGTTGATTAAAACCATTAGATATCTCAAAAGAACTCGCCTACTTTTTAAGCTCCACTATACCTACTTACAAGAATTAAAACTTGCTTCATAACTATAGTTTTCATCAACACTATTAGTATTTTTATAAACACTAGTAATGACGTGGATTGTGCTAGGCATCGATTGACATTAAATTAAAAAATACGATTATAAAAATAGGGTTTAAAATAGAATAATACAATCTACTTGAGTACATAAATAATTTGGTCTACGAGTCTTCAAAAAATCATAATCTAAATTTTACCTTAACTTTAGGGAAAATAATTTCAGTTTAGGACAGGAACACTAACCAATTTTCGTTGAGGTGTTGTGTTTCTATTCATCAATCGAAATGAAATCGCCTAAATTATACAAAAAGCAGTAAAAATATTCAGACTTTCCTATGAAATGATCTTTTTCTTTCCTTTTCTTATTTTTGGGAACAATGTTTGCAATGTTTGAAGCCACAAGACGGCATAATCTTGTATAAAACTTAAAATCACACGGGACTCCCGTACGAGACGGAAGTCAGTTTCGTACTGGCTGGAGTTTGTATTTGCTTTGGCGTTTGATATTTGCTTTCTGGACCTAAGGATCTGTGTTCTGCACGTTCCATCTGCCTTTTGTTTTAGAAATCTGTGTGTATGGAGTATACAAATTGTGACGAATTTACTTTGTGGCGAATCGCCTATAACCCTAATATGCCTACTTACATTGTAAACAAGTGATGATAAAAAAAGTCATTGTTCTGTGTTACTAAAATACTTTATGAGGAAAAAACATTTGAATTACTATGATTATTTATTAATAGATATTTTAGGTTCGATGATTCAAGTCGATATAAAAAAACGTAGACACTGCATAGCCTTGAGCAATCATGGTCGTTAAATGGCTGTTTGTTTTCACTGCTGGGACTCTGGTCCTTTTCTCCCAAGGTAACAAGGCCATAATCACGCTGGCCCAGTGCGGGTTGATGGGTACATTACCCCGAAAGATTCAATGAACATATTGATTTCCTCGCGATATTTTCCTTCGCCGTTTTTAAGTTACCGGCACTGTGAAAAGACAGTGGAGCGCGTAGGATACACCGACATGAATACTAGCATAAGTACCAATCTCAATAATAACAATACGCAATAATAATATCGCCATTCAGCGGGGCAATGCCGCCATTACTATCTAGCAGCTTTTGTGTCTAAACCTAAAATTTGGTACAATTGCATTAGGGACTTAAATAAGTTTCTAATTAATGTGTGCTTGTATTTTTTTAAAAAAAGGAGTTGATGTTCTCAATTCAGGTTTATGTTGTTTTTATTTGAATTCTGTATTTCGCGATAAGTAGTGACTATAGCTCCGCTAATTATGAAGCGATTTGGATGATTATTTTTTCGTTTGGAAGAAAATACTGCAGAGGTAGTCCTATATAAAGTTTATCCAAAACTTTGTTATAAGGTTTGAAATGTAGAAAAAAAATTACTTAACATCACCTTCCTAAAAGTATCGACCTCACCCCATGCCGCCATACATCATACATTAGTATTCGGCCCGTCCATCGGCGAGCCCGGCAACTCGACAAAGTGCTCTAGCCCGCCCTTCGGCGTTTCCGGCGTTAGCCTATAGATTTTGACATGAGTTTAGATAAAGTAATGGAGAGTGAAGAGGAGTCACAACTATCAATGGATTGATTTAAGATGTAATTGGCTGTGAATTAAGTAAATTTAAGTAAATTATGTCAATGTAACTAAAATATATTTAAAAGAGCTTTATTTTAGATATTTCATAAGAACCAGTAGTAGTAAACATTTTTGTAACTTAATATTGATAAATAATTATTAAATTATTATATATAATTATTTAAAATTAAAATATTTATACCGAGATTCAGATTACATATTTTATATACTAGCAGTAGCTCGCGGTGCTACCTCCGTAGTTTCCGTTCCCGTTGTTTCCTCGGGATAACAAGTTATCGAGATTATGACCTAACCGTGTTCCAAAATTCAGCCCAATCCGTTTATACGTTACGATTGAGCAACAAACATACAAACATTGACATTAATAATATTAGTAAGAAGTGCTATTAATTGTGTTTTTTGTTTTTTATTAATAAAATCTAATTTATTATTTAGATTTTATCAAAGGTTTGTGTTTTCTGAATCTACATCTTGCCCGCCCATGGACGGGCGCGGCGTTAATAGTTAAAAGAAGCTTCTAACAAAATCGGAGATATCAGGCCGTTTTAGTGGCGAATCAATAATTATAAAACGAATCATTACACAATATATTATTATGTACTTTATTTTGTTATTTGGCTAAGATAATGAAGTTTGTAATCCAACCGCCCATGGGCGGTCTCGGTATGTGCGTCAAAATTTTTTTAGGCAAGGCAGTGAATGAGTTAAATTATGTGTTTATCTCGACGACGTAGTTGTAGTAGACCAGTCTCGATTTCTTTTGAAAACATAAATAGTAATAGTAGGATGAAACCCATTTGAAAAGGAAGAGAAATGACAAAGGAAATGAAAAATAATTTACGTTCGATCTGAGGTCGGGAGGTGGAAGGGGATTTTTCTCATAAATTTTGAGACTATGTGACAAAAGCGTAAATGCAAAAGTTGTAGATCTTTTAAAGCCTACAACTTTGTTCTATAACTTATTTCCATAGGCTTTGTGATTTTGTCGGAAATCGAGATAAACCGTTTTACCCTTAAAACGGACCCCCTTCCACTGCCCGCACTCAGATCGCCCGTAAATTATTAGTTTACTTTTCAGGTTTATCATGTTCTCTTTCTTTTATAGTGGGTTTCATTTTACTATGTATTTCTTTTGTTTTTTTCCTTTTTCAAAGGGTTTTCTGCACTGGTCTATATTTAAAATAAAAAAAAAAACGCTTTTTGTTTTATCTGTGAAAATAAATTATATCCTGGTAAATTGGACCGATGCTATGATGGGTTTGGTGAACCCGCAGCGTAGTTGTTAAAACGGATATGTCATTTTACAGAATGGCCAGAAAGAGGTATTAGACAGGGAAGTGGAAGACCCTGTGACGTGGGCCTTAAACGCTGGATACAGGTCAGTTGATTTTACTACATTTTTTTAGCAATAACTGTGCTCGCGGTTTCGTCCGCGTTTTAATGTATTTTTTTTGTTTTTTCGCGGAACCCTTTTATTTTCCTCAAATATAAGTAGCCTATGTTATGCCTTTTAAACCCTGTACACACGAGCCCTAAATCACTTATGGTGCGATGTAGGATGCTTCCCACTACTTTTACGTAATTTCCTCTAATTTTAGGGCTAGTGTGTAGAGGGGTTTAGGCTTAGAAGATCAGCTATCTGTTAAAAGAGATCAATTACTGTAATCAATAAATCAATTGTTGTGAAAGTCAATTAATGTACTATATCTGTTTACATAATACTTAATACTTGAACGGCCCATATTGAAGTTTTATCTTTCCATCTAGGTTAATAGATACGGCATCAGCTTACCGGAATGAGGAGCAGGTTGGTCGTGCAGTGGTAAACTCTTCAGTACCCAGAAACGACATTTTCGTTGTCACCAAGGTACGTTTTACTTAATCTTTTTATCTATATAATCCCCCGACCAAAAAAGGGTTGTTACATGTTTGACGTCGATGTCTGTCTGTCTGTGTGTGTGTCGGTCTGTGGCATCGTACAACTCAAACGCATGGACCGATTATACCGAAGTATAATTTCCGTGCGGTGGTTATTAACTATGTTTGGTTTATATCGATTCAAAATGGCGGCCTCCACAAAATGGCGGTTCAAAATATTGCTTCACAACCTACTTCAATATGGGTATCAAATGAAAGGACTGGACTAGTAAAATACACTATGACAAATTTCAAATCCAAGATGTCGCCTCCACAAAATGGCGAATTACATTTTATTTCACTACTACCTCAATATGGGTATCGAATGAAAGGGATTGACTAGTAGAATGTTGTACAGATCACAAATCCGAGGTAATCAAATCACATTTTTAATTTTTAGTTCTTTTTTAATGATCAATTAGCCACTCCACGGATTTAGCTGTCCGTGGTGAGTCCGTGACCTTTGTATTTGGGTTCTTTTTGAAGTTACTATACATCTTTTGGCATGTTAGGGAAAAATTATGAGAGAAAATTTTGACGAGTCGAAAGATAATATCACGAAATATTTACTCTCTGAAGATAGCAAGTCAACGTTCTTGTAACCAACGTCAGGTTAATAGAGCTTGTGTTGAAGATATTATTTAATCTATCGATATAAATCGATGTATCCTCTCAAACTTCAGGCGCACCGACTTATGGCATCGTTGGGAAGAGTGAGCTCACTCTTTCCGATCTAGTCGGTTACAGGAAGCGGCGAACGCCAGACGTTTTTTACCTTTTACCTATCACTATTAGTTGTCAACAACCAATGTAAGTAAAACCACAGAATATCTCGCCGCTAGAGATTCTATGGGTCAAGTAGATTGGTTGTGTGTAAAGCACTTACGATACACACAGAGACGTAGTTTATTACCTATTTCAAGGTGCTCAAGGGATACCCGCTTGATACACCGGCGTGTACCCAAAAACATGGTTGATGACGACAACAAACAAACTTATATTTGCGTTTTCGTGTTTTTATTTGGGAAGGTATACCGATAAATTTGTGTTTAGATATAACCCACATTCAAATTAGAGTTCATTTACATAGAAAAATCGTAAAATTAAAAAAAAAACAAAAATCAAAATTTTTGGCGGGAAAATGGTCCCGACGTATGGAAAAAAAAATAATTTGTGCAATCGAATACAGTTTTTTTTGGTGTTTCGAGTTTGTTATTTCGTATACAACACATTTAACCCATAAAACCCACTGTCTCCCTTATAAATTATTAAAGTAATAGTTGTTAGACTACTTGAGAAATCGCGAAAATTTTTACTCAAGTGTCAAAAAATGTTAGTTTACAATTTAAGTACATTAATTATAAATAAATGATACCGCTAGAAGCGTCTTGAAACGCTCTTGAGAGTAAATGGCTCAAACGGGTAAAAGTAAGGCGCCACTTCATATGCCGAAGCTCAAACACCGCACTTATGTAACCTGACACCCGTTTTCCCGCCAAATTTGTAAACGCGAAAAACGGCCAGTGTATCAAGCGGATACTAATATTATAAAGCTGAAGAGTTTGTTTGTTTGTTTGTTTGAACGCTAGGATCTCGGGAAGTGCTGGTCTGAATTGAAAGATTCTTTGTCTATTGGATAGTCCATTTATCGAGAAAGGCTATAGGCTATAGAAAATAACGCTACTATTAACAGAAGCGGAGCATGAATCAAGAATGTAACAAAATCGGAAAAAAATATTCCTTTTAGAGTGTTTTCGTACGTTTCGTGCTTTGACATGACACAAACATAATAGCGTGTGTCTAAGATTGCGTCATTGAATATCACAGATTACATACCTCTTGAATATAAAACCTTTTTGCTAATCTCAGAGTTGGTACGACCAATTTCCGACAGGTTGCGTAGCAGGTAGCTGAAGAGGTGTTTTGTTTGAAAGCGATATTGTCAGGAATGACTGAACCGATTTCTAAAATTTTTCACCGTTGGATATGTGCGGGATCTCGATGGGTGTTATATATGTTCCATGGGCGAAGCAGGGCGGACATCTAGTTGGTTTATATCGATTATCTATTCTACAGATCATCTCTCTACTTAGTCTGTACTACAGTCAATCAATCAATCAATCAACCAATCTTTATTCGATAAACATATTAGGTACATTAGGTGTGAGTGTACATGGATAGTGTAGGTGTGACAACCGGCCTTAGGCGCGGCGCCATTCTGTCTCGCCGCGCTCCTGCCTGATTGGTGATCACTCACACTAATGCAAAGCTCAGCCTATACCTCGCGGACAAAATTTCAAGCTCCTGCCTGATTGGTGATCACTCACACTAATGCAAAGCTCAGCCTATACCTCGCGGACAAAATTTCAAGCTCCTGCCTGATTGGTGATCACTCACACTAATGCAAAGCTCAGCCTATACCTCGCGGACAAAATTTCAAGCTCCTGCCTGATTGGTGATCACTCACACTAATGCAAAGCTCAGCCTATACCTCGCGGACAAAATTTCAAGCTCCTGCCTGATTGGTGATCACTCACACTAATGCAAAGCTCAGCTTATACCTCGCGGAGTGTACATGTACTTTGAATCGTTGTTTCATCGTTATGTGTTTGAACAGTTGCAAGTTACTCGTAGTTATAAAAATATTCAAAAAAATATTAATTTTATTCAATATTTTATTATAATAAATTGACAAAGTTTAAATAAAGATGCTACTAAATGACACAATTAAAAATAACATCATAAATTCATCAGTCACATAACCCACCCCTAACGGTACCTGGCACAAAGGTGCCCATTACACTGGCAGCATTACCACGCTGCTATGGACAATCTTTGTGCCAAGTACAAGCCGGAGCGGGAGTCACCGCCATCTAAATACTAATTTATTAATTAGTATTATTTATTTTTTATAATTCATTTTCTCTCACAGCTGGGTTCAAATGAACAACGCGACGTCGTAGGATCTCTGAAGAAGTCGTTGGAGCGTCTAAATTTGAGTTACGTGGACCTGTACCTGATACACAACCCCGTGGCATTTACTGTAAGTGAAGCGGGTTTTTAAGTGAAACTTTTATTACATCGCCTCAAACTTTTCGTCTTTTCCGTCAATCGCATGTCGCGTGACGGTCGGCCGCAGAGTAGGGGTAAAGTGA
This sequence comes from Ectropis grisescens, assembly GCA_017562165.1. NCBI lineage: Eukaryota > Metazoa > Arthropoda > Insecta > Lepidoptera > Geometridae > Ectropis > Ectropis grisescens. The sequence goes on from CM029768.1 coordinate 9,677, forward strand.
AAGGCGCTCGACAGAGCAACCGAGGCCAATATGGCGGCGTTACTCGTTATATACTTAACTTAATTCTTTACTTAAATCGAATATTTTACCAATAATGTACAGTTAGGTGAATGTCTAAGCGAAAAAAAACACTTTTAGCGTAGTTTCATAAAACCACACAATCATTTGTTTTATAGTTTAGAGTGACGCGACGAGCAGGACATGTACCTGATGGTAAGCAACACGCCTGGCCAAAACAGCACAGTGACACGCAGCTATTGGAACATGAAGAGTCCAAATCTATACCTAGCACTGTGTTACTGTGTTCACCCAGAAATTTAAGCTGTTTACCTTTTTTTTTTTAACTTTTTTAGGTTTACACTTGATCGCCATCTCGGCTGATGTTAAACGACGATGCGGTCTACGATGGAGCGTGTTTACTTCTAACTTCCGTAATTTATCCGAAAACATTGCCCTTCAAACCGGTACATAGTGATGTTTTCACATTATGCACACATGTTTACTTCCGCAGCCGGATCACTCGTCGTTTGACATCGTTGACTACGTGGACACCTGGCGAGGGATGGAGCTGGCTAAGACCCTGGGTCTAGCGCGGTCTATAGGCATATCCAACTTCAACGTCAGCCAGATTGAGAGGCTTCTGGAAAACTGCAAGATCAAACCGGCTGTCCTACAAGTTGAGGTAAGATGACATGAGCAGCTACGTTTATTAAAAAAAAATAGCTGTCGAATTGAAAAACTCCTCCTTTTTGGAAGTCGGTTAAAAATTAGAAAATAAAGTTGTTAATTGCTCAACGGTATCGTTAAAGCAAATTCTATTAATCGGTACACTAGTTTTTTAATTCTTTTTCTATACTTAAATTCTATAGTTGATAAAAATGTTCACCTATGATTTTTCTTGAAGGGTAGCATTTTTCGTTTTTTTTTTTTCATCTCGCCTGATGTTAAACGATGATGCGGTCTACGGTGGAGCGTGTTTACCTAGAAGAAACCGATTCACTCTCGATTTGAAGACACAAAGATTGTAACTATCGGGGAAAACCCTCTCAAGCAAAGTATTCCACAGCCTTGACGTTCTTATCACAAAAGTAGAGTCAAATCTCATCGTTCGTGTCTTTGGGACATCAACCATGAAACGATGTCGCTTTTTCGAGCTACGAACATTCCGATAGAGTTATGGCGTCCGCCGAACCCACTCATAAACTACAACCAACTCCAAAGTCCAATTAAATGTTCCCACTACTGAGAATTGAGGTCTTTTCACGCAAGGAGATGGTCCACGACACAAGTGTTATGTGGACTGGTGCATCGATATAAATCAATGGATGTGCCCTCCCAAACTTCAGGAGCACGGAATTATGTTATAGTTGGGAAGAGTAAGCTAAGTCTTTCCGTTTTAGTCCACTGTAGGAAGCGGTGAACGCCGGACGTTTATACCTATCGCTATTCGTTGGCATCAGCCAAAATAAGTAGAACCGCAGCATACCTCGCCGCTAGCGATTCTAGAGGTCAAGTAGATTGGTAGTTGTAAAGCACTCACGCTACACACAGAGACGCAGGTTGTTAACAATTTCGAGGTGTCCAGGGCACATCTTTTGATCTATATCGATAGATTGGTGCATGTCTCATGACACACCTAGAAAGATAATATTAGCATGTCTCTTTTATTTGAATTGAGCAAATCCGGGGTCCGTGACCTTTGTTATTTGTTTTCTTTTTTTACATGTATATTGGATTTCGAGAATAAAAGAAAATAGGGGGGTGTTATTATTCAACAATCACGATACTTACCAATTATTTATTATTAAAATTAAGTAGAAATCTGGTTAATAGCTAAAATAAAAAACTTTGAAAACGCGAGCGTAATAAAATTAATAAAATTCTGTTTACAGGTGAACTTAAATTTAGCCCAAGAAAAGCTTTACAACTATTGCAAAAGCCAAGGCATCGTGATAATGGCGTACACTCCGTTCGGTTCGCTATTTAGCCAAGAGATGGCAGCACCACCGCCTCGGGTCACTGACCCCGTACTATATAAAATCGCTCAGAAATACGAAAAAACCGTACCTCAAATCGTACTGCGGTACTTGGTAAGTCTTTGAAAAATTTTTTTTGGGCGCGAAATATTATGAGATTTTTTTTTACGATGTACCTGCTCGCACACCGTCACGGACAACCGACACCTTCTAGTTATCTAATAAATATTTTATTAAACATTGTAACTTTGTTAACTAATGGGGTGTTTTCAAGACGTAAAAAAAGAGCTGTCAAATACAGTTCCCAATTTCGTCGTAGGTGGCGCCACTGTTTTATTTTGTTAGAGAAATTTCACAAAAACAGTGCTGCCACACTTGACAATATTTAGAACTTTGACAAGTTTTTTGCGTCTGGCAAACGCCTCATTGAGAATTTTTTTACGATGTACTTACCTGTACCGATTTGTACTTACTTTTTCCTTATTCAGGTTCAAAGAGGTGTTGTTCCAATACCGAAGTCAGTCAAAAAAGAGCGTGTTGAAGAAAATATCAACATATTCGATTTTGAACTCACAACCGAAGAAATTAAAACACTAGGTAAGAAGCATGGTCTTCAATAGGGAATATGCATGTAGTTTAAATTGGCTTGATTTTTTTTTTCGTAGAATCCTTAATGTCCCGCCATTATGCCAAAACAATTATTTTATTATTTAGTTAGTTATTAATTATATAAGTATTATTAAAAAGTGCAAAATAGGCGTGAGAAATTCAAGTTTGCGAAACGCATTAAGTACTATCTGTGGAAACCAAATGTGACGTCACATGACATGTTTTCTGCTTTAACGGTGTCGATATTCGTACTGAGCTAGTAGTGTTAGAGAGAAAAGTCGTGTTCTCCATCGTTTGATTAGCTAGCACAACTCGGAATCGGTACAAAGTAACTGCAACGCTTGTAGTAAACAAACACAGGTCGTGGCCTGTGACGTCATGCAGGCGCGGAAAAGATGGCGGTGTTTAAACTGGACAAATTATATCGATATTTTAAATATTATTTTAAAAATCAATTTGTACATTTACAAGAGTATTTATATTTTTGTGTTATAATAATGTAAAAAGTGAATTAAAATATAAAAAATGCATGCACATTCCTATTACTAGGTGCAATAGGAATGATGATTGGGTATCCTGTCATAAATAAATGTACGCATCGCGGAGTGAGTTCGAAGAAGCCTGGTGATATAGTTGCCGGCAAACAAGTTGACCCAATGAAGTTAGCTGCGCATGGCTGCGCAGAAACGTTTTTAAGGTCTCTTTGGCTGAAGTACACATGCGCAAACTTTCCCTTCCACGACCACGTTAGTGTTACGTGTCGTGTTGGTAACCCTGCGAATTTTCGAAGATCAAATGGGGTAGATCGAGATGACTCATTTCGTAATGAGACGACCCGCAATTTCTTCAGTCTCGTGGCCACGGCGGTTGTAACGCTGCCGAAACGTGGAGATAATTAAATAACGAATTAGATTGTGACTAAGCCCCGTACAATGTAACATTACGATGACCGGCCCTTCTACCGCCTAACTAAATTGGCTATGGCTTTGCTATTGCTGTCTCTATCATATCATGCGAGAAGAAAAGAGAACAATACTCGTATCAAAGTTAAGACAGTTTTAGTAAGGCGGGGGTCTCCCGGGTCAAACATATACCATTCTAATAAGTCCTCCAGGTAGATTGTGAAAAAAAGGACACGTAGATATTTTTCGTTTTACCGAATAATTAAAAATCGACAAAAATATAGATCGTCATACTTCTGGAGAGGGAGGTTGTGACGTCACGTCTTTCTAAAAATAGTAGGTACAATGAAGTGACGTCACTCTAACTTCTAATATTACGAGAGTTGACACCAATTTTAAGGTAGGTATTTGAACGTGTCACATATCTCCTACCTATTATGATACCCCAGAGCTGCATGGTGAGTAAGGGGCAAAATTAATCCTGAATTAAATATATACGCTTAAATCCAGAATGAATATGTATTATAATATTTTACAATGCAACACGGGACCTAACGTTTTAAATATGGCAGCCTGAGACGGCGTACTGCTCATTTTTTTGAACAAACACTTATTAAAATATATGGTGTTAAAGGACATAATTATTTAATAGAGACAATAAGAAAAGTGCTTATGGACACAATCTTACATTTAATGTTATTTAGCAAATTAAGTCATAAGAAAATTACTCATTAGCCTAGACTTGCCAATTTAGGCTAGATTGTAATAAATATATTAGTCACCAAGTAGGTTGGTGAATAAATTTAAATAAAAAAATATTAAAATATTGACAGAATACCAAAAAGGTTGCTATAAAAAAATATTTTTACTCTATTTATTCACAGGTACATTCAATAAGGACTATCGAACGGTGCACCCCAGCTTCTGGCAAGATCATCCGTACTATCCGTTCGAAAGGAAGGATGTTCCAGACCCGGATCTTTTCGCGCCCAAAACTAAGAAAACAAAAAAAATCCGAAAAAAAAAACTGACGTTAGGCTAATTGCCTGAATGTCATTGGCTATTTATAGCTGACATTGCCGCGTCATGGTTTTAAAAACTTTTATGCCATAGATTTAATAAAATAACCTACGTATTTTGGCCACACGCCTGCCCATGACAATAAAGTGCCGCCCGGCGATTTGAACATCAAGAGCCCAAGCTAGGTACTTATATCAATATTTAACATTCCTGCTTGGCTATAGAATAGGTAAATGCATAATCGCCTTGAGTTATTTTGTAATCAACAAAGAATGAAAATGGGTTTGACAATAGTTTTCATTAGGGAATGACAAAATAGGCGGATTCTCAGGATTCTTTACCAGTTTTTTTTTCGTTTAATAGTCAGCTTATCTTTTTCAAACGCAATATAGGTACACCTATCGCATACCATGATGACTTTTAATAAAACAATCAAAATTTAAAAAAATACTGAAATATGCAAGAAGGGTATAAATTTCCATTGTCAATAGTTAAGTACGTTGTGGTTTACGCCTGTAATATCAGAGATTTAATTTTTTTTTGTATAATACATGTACTTATTTATCTAAAGACAATCCCCACTCTAGTCTCTAGGTGGTTAAAAATATTTCCCAGACCATACAGCGTGGGAACTTCACCCGTCTGATAAGGACTAGATCGCGAAGACTAAATGAATGCCTCGTTTGAAGGCATTAGATATTAGATTGTTTGTACACCAACCATTTGACATTTTTTATGTGTTTACCTACTTTCAATAAAAAACTTAAATAGGGTTGTAGGTAGGTACTCAGATATCAGAATGATTCGATACGGTACGGGTTTTCTTCTATTGTATTTTTGTATTGAGATGTTTGCCATGTTGTGTGTTATTTAAAAAATTTAAGGTTTTTGATGAATAAAACAATTTTCAGGATATCTATACGTACTTATTTTTATTAAATACGTGAACCTACACAACTATACGTACATATAATATTACACCTATGAGTATATTATGAGAAAAATTAAAAAGCACAGTTGATGCATAGTATTTATTACAAATCGACAATTTAGGGCGAGACACACTAAATACAGTTTTATTTGATAATAATCATTATTATGTTAAGTGATTTTACAATAAGATAGACCTGTCAAATATAGTTTCTCTATTTCGTCCAGTTTCGTCAATGTTTCATTTTGTGAACACTTTCTAACAAAATGGCGCCAACGACAAATCGAGAACCATCGAGAATCTTCTTCCATCTTTTGCATCTTCAAAATGCCTAATTTTGTATCGTGATTTGTAGATTGAGATTGTGGTATTTGGGGTTTTAAATTACATCGTCACAACCACTCTCCATCATGATTATTATCATAATATTTTTTATTGATAATGGCACATTGTAATGTGTTCAGTAATATTTCTATTATTACAATGTTATTATTTTACAAAATCTATCCTAAAATACAACAAAAATTTACAATCTCAATAGTTAGAACTACATATAAATTGAAAAATCATTGTGTATTTTTTATTTGCGATTTTGTACATATTCTAGTCTATAGTTTGGGTAAAATTACTGAACATTTTTGAACGAGTTACTGGTACATATGTTTGAATATATAAATAAACTTATTTTCTAAAGGTTGGGACTGGAGGCATACTCCTAAATGTCGATAGGATATAATTATCGTAATTGAACTGGAAAACTGTCGCGACGCACAAATAATATTATTAGATGTGACAGTCCGTTATTGACGTAAATTTAATAAATTTTAACAATTTAACAAACAGTTTTTATATTATCTGCTTTTTGAACAGCAAAGTTTGCCAGCCCAATTGGTAAATAAGTATCTACTAAAAAATGTCTTTGACACTTGTAAAAACAATTACAAGCAAAAAGGAACATCCAGTTACAAGCACTTGTAAAATTAAATTACAAGTGTACAAGTGCTTGTAAAAAATTATCTAAAAATCTACAAATACTTGTAAAATATTTTGCAAGTCTACAAATATTTATAGTTTTTTTTATTTGTTAACTAGATTTTTATTTGTAAATCATAAATTCCCCGTTTAGTTCGTCAGTGGTTTCCACCGTGCAGCGTGAATTTGCTTCATGGTCGCACTGCATCGTTGCTTCATTGAAGAACAGACCATCAGAGCAGAGAGCTGTCTGGGGAACTCCGTTAACACATTTCCAGTACCTCTGGCAGTCACCCCTGTAACAAAAAGAGAGGTCTTAATAAACTGGTGAAATTCATAGAAAAGTCGACACCACTTTTGAGCATTTTGGCGCCGACCGTCAACATCTTATTGTCTATGGTCAACAGCTTTGTGCATACGCATATTCACAAAAAGATCTGACGAAGGCATCACGGACAGCTGTCGGCGACCGCTCCCACGACAAGAACAAAATTAAAATGTTGATTAACCCCGAATACCTTAGATTTGTTATCTGTACAACATTCTACTAGTCAAGCCCTTTCATTTGATACCCATACTAAGGGAGTTGTGAAAAAAGAAATGTATTTCGGCATTTTGTAGAAGCGGCCATCTTGGATTGAAATTTGTTATAGTGCAATGTATTCTACTAGTCAAGCCCTTTTGTTTGATACCCATATTGAGGTAGTTGTGAAATAAATAATATAATTTGCCATTTTGTGGTAGCGGCCATATTGGATTTGAAATTTGCCATACTGCATAGTAATCTACTAGTCAAGCCCTTTCATTTGATACCCATATTGAGGTAGGTTATACAGAAATATTTTGTCCGCCATTTTGTGGAGGCAGCCATCTTGAATCGATATTAACCAAACATAGCTAAGAACATCCGCACGGATATTAACTTTCAAATAAAAAAGTATCGAAATCGGCCCATCCGTTTTCGCTCTCCGGTGGCACAGACAGACACATACACACACATACAGACATCGACGTCAAACTTATAACACCCATTTTTTTGCATTCAACATTGCCCTTCAAACCGGAGCACAGTAATGTTTTCACATTACTGTTTGGCGGTAGAATAACTGGCAAAGGTGTGATACTTCCCCAAGCGGACTCTGCTAGGAGTCCTACCACTACACAAGAACAAAATTAAAAATTTTGATTAACCCCCGACTACCTCGGATTTGTTATCTGTACAACATTCTACTAGTCAAGCCAATATGGGTATCAAATGAAAGCATTTGATACCCATATTAAGCGAATTGTGAAAAAAATGCCAGAAAATGGCGAACCATTTTCTGGTAGCGGCCATCTTGGATTTGAAATTTGTCATAGTGCAAAGTATTCTACTAGTCAAGCCCTTTTATTTGATACCCATATTGTGGTAGTAGTGAAAAAAATAATATAATTCGCCATTTTGTGGTGGCGGCCATCTTGTATTTGAATTTTGTTATTATGTATTGTATTCTACTAGTCAAGCCCTTTCATTTGATACCCATATTGAGGTAGGTTGTGAAGAAATATTTTGTTCGCCATTTTGTGGAGGCAGCCATCTTGACTTGATATTAACCAAACATAGCTAAGAACATCCGCACGGAGACAGACACACACAGACAGACAGAAAGACAGACAGATAGACAGACAGACAGACATACAGACATCGACGTCAAACTTATAACACCCCTTTTTTTGGTCGGGGGTTAAAAAGGAACGTGTACCACTGCTTACGATTGACACAAAGGAACCGTGCGGAAAATTTAACTCTATACGTAGTACCTATATGTATGTAAACTGTTTGCTGAAATCTCATTAGCTATTGTTCTCTAAGTCTTGAACATCGCCGCAAGATTGCTAGCTTATCGGTTTTTATCGGATACACTTCGGAGAGTGTGCAACTGATCTGCATGATCTAATACCTCAGTTGCCTTTTTTCTATCGTACTTCTCGTAACTCAAAGAAGCGGCACCGTTTAATGGTGGATATTCCAAAGACACAGACGAACAGGTTTGACTCTACGTTTGCGATAAGAACATCTAGGCTGTGGAATGAGTTCCCTGAGTGGGTTTTCCCCGATAGTTATAATCTTGGTGTCTTCAAATCGAGAGTGAATCGGTTTCTTCTAGGTAAACACGCTCCATCGTAGACCGCATCGTCGCTTAACATCAGGCGAGATGGCGGTCAAGTGTAAACCTAATAAAAGTTTTAAAAAAACGTAGTCTGTGGCTAAATGGCTATAAAACAGTTGTTTCGGTACAGACCGATTTGTTTTTACAATGAATTCACTGACTCAGACAATTGTATGATTAATAATATACAAGAACAAAATTAAAAATTTTGGTTAACGGATGACTACCTCGGATCTCGGATTTGTAATCTGTACAACATTCTGCTAGTCAAGCCCTTTCATTTGATACCCATATTGTGGTAGTAGTGAAAAAAAATAATGTAATTCGCCATTTTACTAAGGTGGCGGCCATCTTGGATTTGAAATTTATTATTATGTATTGTATTCTACTAGTCAAGCCCTTTCATTTGATACCCATATTGAGATAAGTTGTGAAGAAATATTTTGTCCGCCATTTTGTGGAGGCGGCCATCTTGAATCGATATTAACCAAACATAGCTAAGAACATCCGCACGGATATCAACCTTCAAATAAAAAAAACCGCATTGAAATCGGTCCATCCGTTTGAGCTCTACGGTGCCACAGACAAAAAAATAAACTACCACACACACACAGACAGACAGACAGACAGACAGACCGACAGACAGACAGACATCGACGTCAAACTTATAACACCCCTTTTTTGGTCGGGGTTAAAACACACTTCATGTTTTGTTTTTTTGTACTGTGATGATAGGAAGGATAATCAACTCGAAACTTTGTCATAAGGTAAACAACTGATTAAGTTTCAGGGTTATGAGGGCAATGTCTAGCAAATTCAATGCATACAACTTGTTTTATAAAGAGTTCTGCAACGAGCATGACCTGAATGCACAAAACGCAACAATGTGCGTGAGTGCGTAAAACCCCGAAACCTGATAAGATGCGTCGACACGCTATCAGCAAAAAACAATATTACGTATATATACGATATGTCTTTGCTTTCCATACACACAGTATAGATTATGTTCCCCGAAAGCACTTGTCCACGAGTATGGCGATGACCGACAATCGCTGTTCTCGACCATGTTTAGGTAAGCGGTACACCAGCGTGTAATAATATCCGACGAAAATCAAAAACTTAATTTTACGGTCGGGTTTTTTTAGCTACCTAAATAAAAAAACCGAACTTTCGGTCGGACACCCATACATAAGTTTAATGGCGCCTTCTTGAACTGGTTCTTTTTTAAGCGGACATACTTACGACAATTAATGGTCGGGTTTTTTTTTTAGCTAAAATTATCCTTTAAAAGAAACTAGTCGCAAATTGATTCCTTTAAAAAATATTTTTTCGAATTTTTTTAATTCAATTCATGCTATCGGATGCTGTTTTTTCATGTTTGTTACATAATATACTTACCTACAATCAATTTAAAACATAATAATATCACTATGTGTTCCTCATAGTTTACCATTTAGTAGTTCCTAACCCACTTAAAATCTCAATAACCCTAAGCTCAACTTTCACACCTGTTTTAATAATTTAAGGAGCAATAAGTAAGTACTTATAAACAAACGATAACGTTAGAACCGTCTTGACACGCCCTTGAGAGTAATGGGTTCAAATGAGTACAAGTAAGGCGACACTACATAAGACAAACAAACACAAATGCGTAGACAACGCACTTCGAAGAACCGGCACCGTTTCATGGTTGATATTCCAAAGACACGGACGAAGATGTTTCACTCTAATTTTGTGATAAGAACGTCTAAGCTGTGGAATGAGTTGCCTGAGTGGGGTTTCCCTGATGGATATAGTATTGGTGTCTTCAAATCGAGAGTGAATCGGTTTCTTCCAGGAAAACACGCTCCATCGTAGACCGCATCGTCGCTAACATCAGGTGAGATGGCGGTCAAATGTAAACTTATTAAAGTAAAAAAACTTACGTAACTCGACATAAATTTTCCCGCCAATTTTGTAAACACGTGCAGTCGCCAGTGTTGCCAGAGGTTAGGTAGCAGGGGTGGGCAAAACGGACAACTAACTCGGAGTGTGGAATAGTCGAGTGTGTTCTTGCTCGTGCTCACGAGTGTTCAAGATATACACGTATTTAGAGTATTTCTCTGTTCTATTTTACCTGTAAGCCACTTGTTTCGCGGCAGTATGGGGTGGTCACAGTTGAGGCCAACAGCGTTGTTGGTCTGGCGAGAACTCAAGGCAGCTAAAGGGCGCACAGTACCGCTCGCCTCCGCTGTCAGTTCACCTGCAAGGGGCAGAAGATGATAATTACTCATTTCTTTGTTTGACTGCTTTAAAATTGAATAATCCATAAAAAGTATATTGGCCACAGTGTTGTCTCCCAAAAGATGGAATGATGATCTGGGAACTGATTCTGAACGCAATCCAAAAGACTCAAATCAATTTCAAGATGCAAAAGATCTATCAAAGACAGATCCCATTTCACCATAGGTCATGTTTTTTTGAAATTTCATAAAAACAATTAGTGGCGCCACACTTGGAAAATTTTGAACTATTTTTGACAAGTCAATTTCCATCTGCAAAACGCCGCATTCAGAATACAATCCTGGTCTCTGTCATTCCAAAGGGATAAGACAGAAACAGAGAGGTTTGATTTGTGTCGAGATCAATCCGAGTGGGTTCAGAATCGCTAAGCTGGTGAAGGGTGCAGGAAATCATTGGATGGGGGCGGTGCAAGACCGGTCTTTGTAGCAATCTCTGGGGAAGGCCTTCGTCTAGTGGACGTCATTTGGATGATAATTCTCATGATGATTATTGTACTGCAAACGACGCGTCCCAAAGGTGCAAATATACCTCTCAAAATGGTACTCGATTTTGAAATAGGTGCCATCAGAGTTTCATTTTGTTTAAAGATAGGTTACAAAATAAAACACTGATGCCACATTTGGCCAAATTGAGCATTATCTTTAACAGATATATTCGCACCCCGCTCATTTTAAACTAATTTATTTCTAATGATAGATGAAGTTCTAGTGATGAGCAAATCGATTTTTACTATGTAGACATGATCATAGAATATTCGATTTGACAAAATATTTTTATATCATGTTAGGTTTCAGATAATGGTCACCTTTCATATTTCTTTAATTTAAGCTTTTACAAATACATGCTCATCATCTTAGTACGCTCGTCTTAGTTACCCTATAACTTAGATTTTTAGAAGTCCCTAAGACTATACATTTTTGTGAAGTGAAAACTTATTTTGGCGCGCCACATCCAGATTTTTCGTGGGCTATGAATTCAATTCTAGCATCACGCTCGGGAATGATAAGAAATCCTCAGGTAAACTCGGGACCATGACCATTTCCATCTAGAAAAGCGTCAGCATTTCCCATTGCATGCTGACGTATTTCTAGATGGCCATGGCCACTTCCTCTGGATTTACCCGCGTAGTTTCCAAAGTTATCAAATATGTACTGAGTTAAGTTTCACTTCTATCGGTAGTTCCTATGACTATTTGCATATTTCTGTGAACGGCTAATTGGTTTTTTTTTTGAGGTAGTTGAAATCATGGCCATGGTATAGAGTGCCATGATATGAGATGATGAGATGACTCCTCAATAAATGTGTTAAGTTTTTAAAGGCTTATTACATTAGGCTAAATTTAGTCGATTGAATTTAGTTACTAAATTCAGTGAAGTGTGATAATAACATTCAGTAAGCTGTCATACTAAATTTAGAAGCGAGAATTACTTGCTTCAGTCGAACAACCTTGGTCCTAGATTTCGTTCTAAATTCAGTCGACTAAAATTAGCCAAGCGTAATAAGCCTTTTATTTCTTATTACTAGCCGTAATAGTTTATCTACCTATTGAAGTGTAAGTATTCAGAAACCATCAAATCATAGTTTCTCAACCTTTTTGAGAAGTGACAAAATTTGATTGGACCAAATTTATATTTACAAGTACCTTCTATTTGTGTAAATTTGTTGTTTTTACCAAATAAGACTTATTACTATAACAACTGGGTAGTGAGTTTGCTTTATATCGGCATGGTATTTTGAAATATGTTACAAACATTTGTCACAATTTTCAAATTGTGACTGAAAATATGCATACAAAAATAGTGTGAACAATTTCTGTGAATAGGTACCTAAAAGATGAATGTTATTTTACCCATACTTCATTTTCATCTTTATGAAGTACGCATAAAATACCTACACGTTTAATTAAAAGTTTATGCCTAAAACATTATGTAAAGTCACAATCTCCAGGTTGAGAAACAAAGGATTAAAAGATGAATAATGCTTAGTATAATTTATTAATGATCATTAATACAAAATACTGGTACATAATACTGAACCGTCACATAATACTGGAATCGGTATATAATACTGAATCAATGCCCTTTGACTGACGTTCCACGGCCAAATTTACGCAAACGATCATGTCTACGTTAATCATAGTGTGTATTAAACATTAATTTCTAAATTTGACAGTTGATTTTGTGAATACATCTTTAATAAATAAAGGGCGTAAGTTTGACATTGGGTGGCTATAAAAGAGTTTTAATTTACGGTGTGAAATTGCCCAAAAGCTACCTATTCACTGTGACAAAGCTAGATTAACGCAAACGTGATCGATTAAGTAAACAGAAATGGAACGTCTCCCGCTCTGGATCCAGGGATAGCCTTAATCGTAAAACTATTCGGGAAGTCTACCACTAAAGTAAAATTGTTACGGCTAATTCTGTATCTTTTTAGTAGAAATAACTAAAACAATTTTAATTAGGCAGTAGTCGCTTTAAATGGCCGTTTAGATTTTACCAATAGGGCCATTGTTGATGATATCACTGAAGCTAGAGACATATTCGTCATCGCCGGATCCATCTTCATCGTCATCTTTCTTTCGAGCACGCAAGGGATGGCCCACGCCCAGTTGCAAGTCTATAAACAAGAACAAAGTTAAAAAAGATTAACCCCTGACTACCTCGGATTTATGATTTGTCAAACACTCTACTAGCCAAGCCCTTAATTTCATATAAAAATATTTGAAAAAAAAATTGGCGTCGCCATTTTGTATAGGCGGTCGCCTTGAATTGAAATTCACTAAATATAGCTAAGAACCACCGCACGGAAACTAACCTTCAAATGAAGAAAAGTGCATCGAAATCCGTCCATCCGTTTGAACGCTACGGTGGCACAGACAGACACAGAGACACCTTGACAAACATCGACGTCAAACTTATAACACCCCCTTTTTTGGTCGGGGTTAACAAGACTATATTTACAATTGGAATAATTGTGTCCATTAACCATTCTGATTAGTCGTTCAGGGAGATAAGGAGAAAACATGGGGCGCGTATTTTTACCAAATAAATAAATATCGACAAAGAAATAGACCATAACTGCCGGAGTGGAGAGTTGTGACGTCGCATGGGAAGCCAAGGCGCAAGCAGAAGCGTACGCCACAGTTCAGTGTAAGTTGAGCTTCATGATAATAATGATGAAAAATACACATAACAAACTAAACAAAATAACTTATTGTTCCCACTGCAGGGACTCAGGGCCTTCTCTCGGAAGGCAAACCCTTAATCCACCAAGCTGATCCAGCGCAGGCAGGTGTCGTCCGACACGTGACCTCGAACGATTCTAAGTCCATTTCGGTTTCCTCACGATCTTTTCCTTCACCGTTTTATGTTAGCGGAATGCCGCTAACGTGTTTTGACGCATGACTTCGAAAAGACAAGCGGGATTTGAATTCAGAGCTTTGGATCGGCCGTCAACGTTCTCCCGACTAGACCAGAAATAATGGTAGGTAACGTAATGAAAGGTAGGTGTTACCTGGAGTTCGAAGTCAAAGATAAGTCCTCCAGGGCGCAATCCATCAGAACTTCGTTGCCATGGACGCACATGTAGAACTGGCTGCAGTTGTCGAAACTAGGTAGAAGGAGAAGTTCCTGGAAGTAAAAATAAATTGGTTGTCTGTAAAGTCGGTTGGTTTACGGACGATAGAATTTTCCAATTTCTTTGGACGATACTTTACTGTGTTTCGGTTTGAAGAGCAATGTTTCCAGAGAAATTACTAGGAATAAAAATATAAAACACTTCATATCTCTGGGTGACGAGCGCAGTTCAAGTGATGATTTGGATTCTTTATGTTCCCATAGTTGCGTGCCACTGTGCTGTTATGGGCAGGCATATTGCTTACCATCAGGCACATGTCCTGCTCGTCTTGTCACTGTATACTATAACAAAAGGACAGACGTCTGAGTGTCGAGGAATTCTGTCCATCAAAAGGAGTACCTATAAGCCTATAAATAACTTTGACAGGATTCGAATTCGAGCTTACCGTTGCGAGAGGATCGCAAGACAGAGTGTTGGGGTCGACACCCTCGTACGGCACGTAGTCATCATATTTTCTAGCAGCCACCCCCGCCACAGCCACCAACGCGATGAATGAGACAATTTTACCTGAGAATGAAAAAGGTACACCACTTACAATGACTATCTATTAAAATATTACTTAGTTTTTATAAATACCATGTCCTCTAATATTGTAATGTTATCATGTTATAGGTACCTATTAAAATGTATTAGTTATCACTAAGTCTACTAGACGTATTTATCATGGCTATATTTCTATCTGTTAACATATTTTGGAGTTGTTAAAATTATAGGAATGGCAGCACTGGGTCATGGAGGTAGTGCGGCAGCTGTAGCTGAAGCACTAGTTTCTCTCTACTTAGTCTGTACTAGTATCCAAGACTAATAATAAATTAAAACAAATAAAAGAGGGCGCGGTGCCCGTTATTGTTATTGTGATAAATAAAAAATACAAAGGACAAATATTTCGAAGTGAAACTTAGGTTTAATTTTCATGGACCAGCCTAGCGATTCTGAAACCAGTCGGATAGATCCGACACGGAATCTCATCGGTCTTTATCTTATCTGTTTAGAGTGACAGAGACAACTAGGTATTGCCATTCCGAATTTGAACCGTTCGGATTGCGTTTAGAATCACACAGAGATGATACTTTAAAACAAGAACAAAATTAAAAATGTTGATTAACCCCCGACTACCTCAGATTTGTTATCTACACAACATTCTACTAGTCATTCCCTTTCATTTGATACCCATATTAAGGGAGTTGTGAAAAAAGATTTGTATTTCGCCATTTTGTGGAAGCGGCCATCTTGGATTTGAAATTTGTCATAGTGACATATATTCTACTAGTCAAGCCTTGTCAAGCCTTTTCATTTAATACCCATATTGAGGTAGGTTGTGAAAAAATATTTTGTCCGCCATTTTGTGAAGGCCGCCATCTTGAATCGATATTAACCAAACATAGCTAAGAACATCCGCACGGATATTAACCTTCAAATAAAAAAAATCGGAATCGGCCCATCCGTTTGAGCTCTACGGTGCCATAGACAGACACACACAGACAGACAGACATCGACGTCAAATTTTTAACACCCTTTTTTTTTTTGGTCGGGGTTAATAAAGACTAATACTTATTAAAAAAAAAAACGAATATCAAGCGTTGTCCTAAGCCCTAAATATTTAGATTTGGTTCGTACATCCCTTTATCTATGATCCAAACTCTGCATGCAAGAAAATTACTGAGATATTTATCGCTATACTAGCAGCTCCTTCCAACTTCGCTCGGATATAGTCATTTAAAGATCGTAGAAACCTTCTTTGACTCATGCACAACAATTTTACTAAAGATCATATGATCAAATCCATAGTTCACAATTCTATACCTAATGGACATACAGACAAAAGATCATATATTTATAAATATAGAAGATGGTGTACCGATGACGTAACGTTCTAAATACGTCATTGACTTGTAATCTTATCACCACGTAACAGTAACACACAGTCATGACTATCGCATCTTCTAGGATTAATTATTCTGCTCTAACATCAATTTCCTTTTAGTTAACACGAAAAAACACTTAACAAAAGACGTTATCTCAAAATCTTGTCTGCAAATGTAGATTTTATATGATAAATGAAAAAATCATCGGTCAGTATTAAAATCAGATAACATCGGTTATTTTGGTTTATCAATAAATTGGTTTATTACTATCTGATCGTACAATATAAAGTTCAATTTAAACTTTAAAAATGTATTACTCTTTGTATGCTCTTATTTTGTTTTTTTTTTTTTTATAAAATTGACGTGTAAATTGTACATTTATCAATAAAGAACTTTGACTTTGACTTTCTGATTCTATAATACTTAATTCAATAACTTCTTAACGGAATCATACTGTTTTTTTTAATCGGAAATACCGGCTACCTTTTAGACAATACGTTAGCTATCTTTAATGTTGAGTAAAAATACATGTCCAAATTTAACCTATAGGTAGTGAAATTTGAAGTCATTATCTCAAAAGCATTAGCGCCTATTATAAGGTCGAGCAAATTTATTTACGCATATCAGCCGCGTGACGGTCGGTAATGTTACTTTGTACTCGGCATCAGGAGTAATGGGCAGACATAATACCGATAAAACCTCCATGAGACGGCATTAAAACCTTCACGGGGTTCTCACGATTTTGGCGGAATACCTCCTTGACAATAAAAATGCCTGTAAGGATGTTTGCATGTATTTTAATGAAGAAAGAATAATTACTTTTGTTAAAGAGTATCTGTTACATCGAACATCTGATGCTAGGGTACTAGGGCATCCTCCAATTCTAAGGAGAGACCAGATTAGAGAGTTTAAAAACCTGATGATGAAAGCTCAGGACTGAATAAGCGGAAGGAATCGGTAGAAACCTTTTCCCAACTGAATGACTAGATCGCGAGAAATATTGGTGTTTATATTTCTGAATTGATCGGTTCAGAAATTTCAGAACTTAGTTCATAAAATATGGACACCATGGTCACGGTAATATTATCTATCAGTAATTTAACTGAGCCGTTTCTTTGAAATTCATACCGACAGCTGCGAGCACGTAAAAACGATAAGGCTTATGCGACTTACACGACTCGGCTACCTTATGTCATCACGTTAAGATAGAGATTACATTGGGAACACGTACCGAGCGCACCCTGAGATCAAGGCGCGTAAGTACAGCCCGCGTTTCGTCCATTTGTATGAAGTCGAAATACTGGTAGTTAATTTTACCGTGCAATGGTTGACGTTCCTAGAACCTAAACGAAGTGGCTAAAGCCACTTTTATTATACTAATAGCCAGACTCTGTCAAACAACAATCTTGGTGTGAATCAAGGCGAGAGTGAATAGATTTAGTTAAACGTAATCCATCGTAGACCGCATGGCCCCTAAATGTCAGACGAGATAGCGGTCAAGTGTAAACCTATTTTGAAGAAAAACTAATTTTGTTAAAACATCCGGCGGTAAAGGAAAAAATGGCT
>CM029768.1:1942024-2120558 GCA_017562165.1 Ectropis grisescens
CACGATGGACCCGGCACCCGCACAGTGAATCCATGGAATGCTAAGAAGATCGTCTCAGGCTATGTGTTATTCCAGATTATAATCTATGTTCTAAATATCAACCCAGTCCTTTCAGACATTCCAACGTGATCAAACAACAAACATACAAACTTTAGAATTTATGATATTAGTAGGATTTAGTGTAGATATAGTTTTACTGTAGTGAGCAACTATAATAGCTTGAAGGAATCCATAAAACTGATTCATTTCTTTAAAAACTATGCTGCAAAACAAGGGTGCAATAAAGTTAAAATGCATATTTTTGTGGCATCACTTCTAAAAGAATGGAGAGATGGCTATAGATTAATTATGTCAAAGCAATAATAGGTGAGAGAAAGAAGTCTGTTTAAAGTGTGAATCTGTTTCTTTATGTAAAAGTGCTCCATCATAGACTAAATGGTTACTTAATGTGAAACAAGATGGTAGTCTAATGTGAGACTAACATGACATAAAAACAAGTAATAGTCAAGCCAGCATTTAAAATATAACACTGAATTCTCAGCTACACTACAATTGTTTTAAAGGCAACATTTATCTGAGCCATTTTGAGTTTATTCACAGATCCTTCACCTTTAATGTAACCTTTTCACAATTCTTAGCACCTACTATTGACCAATACTTGCATAAGTTTTATGACTATTGCAATAAGAAAAACTAATGTTTCTTTCTGTTTTTCTTTCAGTGTTAATCCACATTATTACAATAGTGACTTCTTAGGTCATTAGAAAATCTTAGGTATCAGCAAATAAATCAATATTTATGTAACTTTAAATGGAGTCGCTGGATATCTAATCATGAAATGTCATACAGAGAAAAATGGCTCTAACCATCTACAGCTAAAGGATTACAAAACTTTACTAAATTTTCCCTTGCTAAACTAAATTAGAAGCGAAATAGAACATAAAACAAACAGTCACGACAAGAAGGTAGTCTAAATACAATTTCTTGGAAAATTAATCAAATGATCTGGGCCTTACCGAAATAAATTGATTACTCATACTTTGTTCAACTTAATCGTGAAAGAACTGTAGTGGAAAGTCTTGTCTTGATTAATTTACGATAATAACACAGATATCGGTCGAGAAAATTCAATTAATTCAATAAAATCGAAGGTAGACTAAATGTTTCCGAAGAAAACTTTGAAAGAATATGTACACTGCAATTTGAAAACATAGAAACTTATTGAAATGCAAATGTGGTAAAATAGATTATTCACTGTACTTACAATTTATTTACTATTTACGAGCACTTTTAAAAAAAAATACGAAAAAATAAAATAATAGAATGACATGACATCACACCACAGCAATACGTCAAACTTATTTGTTTTTTTCCGCAAAGCTTCGCGTTGCCAGTTGTTTCGCCCGTTACGTTCCGTTTCACGGTCTGCGAGATACTAATTATTGCAAATTAATTCGAGACAAAGCTGTTTACGGGTTTTATTATTACGTTTTTTTAGTTAAATCGCGTCTAATATTCGTGTCTGTGGTTATTCATGAGAGGTTTGACGACAATGACCGGGCTGAGAGGCGCGCGTGGGTCGAAACGAGGCCGCCACATAGATTAACCAGCCATGCATGCTTATTCATTTTGTTTGTGGCATGCATTCTGCAACATGCATTCTTGCATTGTTTACAGATAGTGCAACCTACATTTATGAGATGTTTAGGTTAACATAATAAGCAAAATGATTTATGTAAGGTTATTTCATGACATTCAGAAACCGATACTTGAACAAAATTTTGTTGAATTTCAGTGTATGTACTTACATAAGTAGTTAAGCAGACCTAAGTACTTATAGCATGTGGAGGCTATAATACATTTAGAACAGAGTCGAAAGTATATGATCTGTTTAAAATTGCTCTAAGGTGATCATAATAAAAATAATTCAATGGAATTTCACTACTAATGTTATTAAAACAAAGGCGAATTAGATCTTTTGTCAAACTGTTTTGAATACTAATCTTTCAAAGGTCATTTAAACTCCCTTGTTAGTCTTCGTAGTGGTTCCTACCCCTCTATGTAGAGCAACTGGCCTTCGCCTGAGCCTCTGCCAGTTATTCTACTTCCAAAGAATAATTAGCAAGCGTAACTGTTCAGATTTGAAGGACAATGTTTCCAGAGAAATTATAGCGAAAACCTAGGTGAATCATGTTGATATCTCCCGAGTGAAATTTTCTTTTCAAAATGCAATTCTCTTTGCCAAATACAGTTCTCAATTTCACCAAAGATGACGCCAAAGTTTATTTTTGTGAAATTTATTAAAATTTAACAAAATAAGACATGGCGCCACCCTTGACGAAATGGAGAACTTATCTTTGACAGGTACATTAGAATTTTATTGTGAAGCTAATTAAAAAAACATGAGAAGAAATAAAATGTCGGTATTACCGATCGGTAGAAGTAAAATCAATCGTAAAACCTAAATAAGACCGATCAAAACACTAAAGGTTCATTATTCCTCCTAAAATGTTTGGAGTTACTCCAAAAATACTTAACGCCCCGTTCCGCTTAGATTTACGACGGAAAGGCATGGACAAGCCCGGTGATATACGGAACGTAATCGGGTCTGGACTGCAGAGACAAATATAGACACCGTAAATTTCTATTATATATATATTCAAACGAGCCAAAATAACGTCAAAACAAACATTGATCAAAAATTTTATACTTTTTTTTTTTTAATATAGATGGACATTTTATACACAACACCACCTGACTCCAAACTAAGCAAAACTTGTAGTATAGAAGCCAGATAGCTGATATAATCTTATATATCAGCTATCTGGCTAGTATATATATATTTTACGAATTGAATAGGCACGGTGACTGAAAACCTAATTAGTTCGCCAGTTAGATTATTAAAAATTATTATACACGTGTTTTTCCTTTTAGTTCACAAACAACAAATGACGAAGATTAGCTTAGAAGTTACGAGTGACGTCACTTCTATTTTGCGATTTTTATGTAGACGTGACGTCACAATCCCCCACTCCTGAAAGTTTGATATTTTAGGTATTTTTAAAATAAAGAGTGACGAGACGAGCAGGACATGCGCCTGATGGTGAGCAACGTGCCTGGTACATAACGGCACAATGCCACGCAGTTATTAGAACATGAAAAGTCCAAATCATTACCTAGCATTGCACTGCGTTCGTCACCCAGAGATCTACGATGTTGTGTCTCTAAGCCCTGTGATTTCTCTAAAAAACATAGCCCTTCAAACCGGAATCAGTGAAGTTACAGCTGGTATACGAAGTTACGGCCGGTCTAGTCGGTAAACGGCGAGGGCCGATCCATTTCTCCTGGTTTGAGTACCTACCACGTCCACCACTGCATTTCCTCACGTTTTTTACGTGAGGAAACTGACATGTCCCTAGAATCTTTCCAGGTCATGCATCATTCGCTAAACCAACCTTGAGCTGAGCTGGCTCAGTGTGGTGTATGATTGCATTGATTTTCTCCTTCCCAGAGAAGGCCCCAATTCCCAGCAGTGGGAACATTTAGTGGGCTGCTTGTATACAATCAGTGAATCGGTGTCTATTTAAATCCGTGTACGTCTGATAGGAGTGAGGGGAAACAGATGCGAAGACATACATACTTACGTATATGTATTTTTCCACAGAGAACCAACACCCTGCCCGCGAAGCCGTGGGTCGTGGATTCGATACCCGAGTGCAAATATTTGTGTGATGATACAAATATTTGTACTGTGTCTGGGTGTCTACATATAATATTAAAAAAATATACGTACACTTATTTAAAAATATATGAGTATTATATCGGCCATCTGGCTCCCATAGTACAAGCTTTGCTTAGTTTGGTGTCAGGTGCAGTATTTCCATTTTAATAATTTCCTTTCTCCACGCCTCAATTAAGATTTCCCCTTTTTTCCCCTCAAACAATATTCTGAAATAGTTTTGGCAATTGGTGTTTGTTGTGTGTGAAATGTTCTCCAATATTTATAAGCGAAAGTTTTGGAACTACGAATTTATAAACAAGAATAATACAACAATTGGGATGACTGGGTCAACAATAAACCATTCTAATTAGTCCATCGCGTAGATTATGCAAAAATGTTGGACACGTATTATTTGTTTTGTCAAATCATAAAAAATCGACCATCATCATGAAACTTCCCGAGTGGTTGTGCCATCACGTCTACATAAAAATTGTATACGATAGGCAGGTATAGTAAATCTAGACGTGACTTCACTCGATTCTTAAAAGCATCGTTATCTTTTGCATCAGCTTCATCTTCTTTCTTTGCGTCATCTTTTGTTTGTGAAACAAAAGAAAAATACGTGTGCAATATTTTTTACAATCTGACGGACTAATTAGTTTTATTAGTCACCATGGCTATCACACCACGCGAGACCGGGCAGATGATTAGTACAAGTTTTAAAAACTTGATAAAAAGAAGAAAAAAAAACATCTCGCCTGATGTTAAGCGACGCGACGACCATACGGTCTACGATTTATCTCTGGGCCCTGTAATTTCTCCTTAAATTCTTTATTTTTTTCAGCCTGCTTCTTCACAGTTTTGGGCAATGGCCTCTCTTCTCTTCTTTAAACTGGTATATTTGAAAATAGCGGTAGAATTTTTTAAAAGTGAAAACATATTTTGGCGCACCACACACAGATTTCTCGTGGGCTGTGAATTGACCACAAGCGTCACGCTCGTAAATGAAAGAAATCTTCAGGTAAACTCGGATCATGGTCATCTTGAAACGCGTTAGCATTTCTACATGGTTACCATGGTTATCTACCATTATATCTAGCCATACATCTAGCCATGACAATCTAGTCCAGATGGCAATGCTTAGAATACTTATATATTTATGTGCACGATAATGCTTTGAAGATCTATTCCACACTAGCAACGTCCTCCGGTTTCACCCGCGTAGTTTCTAAAGGGAGCTATCAAATTCTGAGTCACAAGTTTTCACTTCTATTGGCAGCCCCTATGACTGTCATTTTTTTAAAGTACGAGTGGCATTTGGAATACATTACGCCTCATGGTAAGCGCTGGTTGTGGTAAATTAACTACTGCAACACCAGAGACGGTGACAACGCGATAGACCTATGTATAACATCACACATTTCCTTAAAAAATATTAGTAAATTTACTACTACTTTATACTCTCTGTATTAATTACTCGTATCTAGCTTTAATACGTAATATGTACCTCTATAAGAAAGTATAAAAAAGTGCTTATAAACTAATAAACCAAAAGTAATAGCAAGAACTAGTTATAAAATTGAAGTACAAACATCGCAAGACACACAAAGACTAACACACAAGCAAATACCGATATAAGGATGGAAAGAAAACACAGATAATGAAATAAATGGAGATATTTTATTGAAATAAATGTAATTTAAATATGGTAGACATACATGATATATATTTCGGGATGATTTTGAAATAGCCCACTCAAATTAATCTAATGCGAGTTATTTTTTTAATAGTAGTAGTGACAGCCGAGCTAGACGTTTGTATGATGGTAAGAAACACGCATGGCCAAATTGTATTGTTTGTAGACACTTGACCGTTAAACTATTTTGTTATTTACTTACTCTAAGCATTTGATATGCTAATTAAGTTAACTAAAAAAAGGTAAAATAGAAATTGCGTTGCGAGTGACAAGAATGTAATCAATGTTTTTTAATTAAATTGACGATTTAGTAATTGAGTTAGCTACCTCAAAATATCTTAAAATCTACAAAGATCACCCCTATAGACTTCAAATCAAATCTTGTAAGAGGCCCCAAGTCCCAGCAGTGGGATTAGAAGATGGGCCTAAGCATGCATCCGCATGTAAATACTGAGTGAGAAAAATGGAAGAGAGTGTTAGAAATGGAAAGTGTGAATTTTAATCTGATTGAATAAAATGTTTAAATAAGACGCAATAAGATAGCTGTAAGTCGTCAATTTACAATAAAATAAAATGAGGGTGTCTTCGCAGAATCAAACTAATCATATAAGAAATACAATCACACAGACGACAGAAACAACATGCTCAAAACAAACTCAAACGTACACGTATTTACCTGAAAAATCTGTGCTTGCGTCCACGTCTAAGGAACAACTCCCTATCGAATCAACCGACTTATCCATTACTTTGACTGTCAAATCTTTCGCACGCACTTTCAACAAATCAGCCTCCTTAACTTCAATCTCATATGCTCCTATACTATCTAAGTCTTCATTGGATTTCGGTGAAACTGTCGAACTAGGCAGTTTTATATCAGTCTCTTCTGTATTAATAGTTAGTATAGATTTGTTTTTATCAAGAATCAGAGTGCTCTGACTAGTGAAGTTACTCCTTATAGGCTCAATGTATTCCACGTCCTCGTCATCGATGAATACATGATTGGTATGTCCGCTAGGGCCTTGTACGTCAGTGGCATCTTTAGGGACAGCGTCAACAACCGTTTGTTTAGCGATGCTTTTGTAGTAATGACTTTCTAGCTTTTCCAATTGCCTTCGGGTCTCAGACTGCTTCTTGCGAACTGAATCGATTATAACTGGTAGGTTAAGTAAATCTGGAGTCCTCTCGCGATTCTCGCGTCTGAATAATGGTGAATCATCGCTTTCTAGCTCGAAACGTTTATATTTTGAGGAACAGTAATCGTCTATGGATGAAGTGTCAGATTTTTTTGTCGAAGAATGTGTCTAGGGAGAAGAATGATTTGCGTTTTTTCTTTGGTTGGGTGGCTTTGCTAAAATTTGGCTGGATGAAAGGGTCTGCTCTAGCTTGCTGGACGCAGAAATTGCTAGTGCCGACCAGAGATTTAGGACGTTTCTCAGGAACGTTGGCAACGCGATTAGTTTCAACTTTCCTCGAGTCCAAGCTCAAAGTCTTTCGAAACCGTTCATTCAAGTTCGACAGCAAAAAAGTGTCTCCTTTCAGTTGATTTCGGAGTGATGCTGTAACTCTGTTTGCTGCTAGAAGGTTGTGATTCTGGAATGTGCTCTGTGTATTTAAACTCTATTTCATTTTCGGAAAAGTCTTTTGTTTCTGGTTTGTATAACTCAGAGTTGAAGGATTGGTTGTCGGGCCTATGGAAAGAAAAGACCCTCTGTTAGAACTTTTCTTTCTATCGCAGATGCAACTTCCCGCACAGTTCAACTTGAGGCATCGCTTGTCATCAGGCTCTACAGACAGCTCGTGATCATTGGAGTAGAACCTGTCAGGTTTGCTTTTATGGACCAGGAGATCTTTCCTGATCTTTTCAATCTTTCATCCCCGTGATGACCTCGGGTATATTTCGATTTTGGAGGACGGAAGAACCGCAAGGAACCAGATGTATGGGGTTCTATGGATCTTCTTCTGACATAGGGGAGTCAGAGATCTTGTTGACTCTAAGAGCAGGACAGGTGATTTTTATCCTCTTCATCTGGAAGGTCACTGTAAAGACAAAAGTGATCGTTAAAAACTGTAATTCATTCAGTGCAATGAACAAATTTCAATATTTAGCTGTATTTGTAACTAAAACTTCAAAAGCTGTTTTTAAGTACCCTGTTATTTAACAACAATAATCGTATTTCTTTGTTATTCATATAAATTCGTATTTATGGGCTATGTTTAGATTTGATAAAATAAAATGGATATTTTCTTACGCATATATGTAGGTCCGCATTGGACCATGATTTATCCACAATTTCGTAGTGTGAACTACAAACCTGTGGAACTCTACACTCAACATTCTACCTCATCCTGTGTTGTCCGATGGGTTCGATTGTGTTATTGTATAAAATAATTAGATATCTTTAAAGTAAGCGTGGCATTGCTAAACGTCGTTTTTTTTCTTTCTAAATAAGCAAGCTCTATCGTGGATAGCATCATCGCGTCGCTTAACATCAGGCGAAAAGGTGGTTCAAGTGCAAACCTATAAATGTGAATAAAACTGGCAATAACTTACACGCGAGCCTTTATATATATAATTCTTCTGTACATGTGTTGACAGTGAACTCCTCCTAAACGGCTGGACCGATTTGAATGAATTTTTGTATGCGTTTGGTGTGTGTGGTGGCGGGTGGCGTCCTGGGTGGTTTAGATTCACAAACCAGCCCGCCAGATGGCGCTGCAGTCGGTATCTAGGTGTTATACGAGCGGAGTCGGAACGGGCCGCTAGTATCATATAAACAGCAACATTCTAGCGGAAGCACGAATAATCTAATGATATCGTAAAACCCATAAATACAAATTTGCACGTTAACTTACACCACATTAACACACAATAAGTACAGTCCTCAAATAATGAAATGCCCGTTCAAACAACAGAAACACTCGCAATATGTTCCATTATATTACGTCACTTCATTTTTCAGTTTTAACTAGGTAGTACCTTTAACCTACAGCAACACTGCAATGTAATTTGAAGATATAGCATTATTTATAGTTAAAACTATAAGTAATACTATATCTTCAAATGAAGTAACTCATATAATGGTGATCGAACTTCACTTGGAAGGTCGTTTGATCATATAATAAATGTGTTTTATAAACACTTTCTGTGTATAATTAATTATTTATCAGTGTACTGTTTCATTCAGTTTTATTTCAATTTCCATTCTAGAGTTTTTCTCAAATTTGAATGGGCCCTTTACTTTTTGAGAACTATTATACATATATGAATTAAAAACTAAGCACAACAACCAAGACAACAAGCAACAAACAAAAGAGATAGCGTAAAACACATACTCACATCAAACAGAAGAAAAAACAAATGAAAAATTAGTCACGATTATAAGATACATCACAGAAAAATGTAGATTATTTTTTAAAAAGTCGATTAAATTAATTGAAGAACACGCGTGAAAAACTCTGAAAGATGGTTTTAAAAGTAATATGTTAAAGAAGACTTAAAAGTCGTGGTAAAAAACGTCTGATAACAGTCTCCAGGTCGCTGGTTTGAACCCCGCCTGCACTTCTGATTTAATTTGTGAAATCAGTACATCACTGGCTTTAAACGACAGAAAAAACACCGTGAAGAAAACGTCATGATCCAAGAAAGCGATCTATCGAAGTGACGCGTCATCCGCCAACTCGCAGTTGCCCAGCGTGTTGGATTATGGCCACGAGTTTAACGAAAGAGTTTGATAACGTGCGATTTACTCCTTCGGTCGCGCAATTTTCGCAAAAAAGGGTAGGTCCAAAGTTTATACTAGACGTATCAATATAAAGGATTTTTGGTATTCAGCGTCTAATAGCATGTTTAACACATAAAATACGTAAAATTTAGCTCTAAAGCTTAAAAAATGTATTTATTTTTTCACCATATTAACTAAAAAAAAGTATATTTGCGCGGTCTAAAAACGTCGAACTATTAACGCTCGATAAATGAAGTGCCGGCGCGAATAGAGCTAAACAGTTCTAGAGTGGACAAAATATTTTTTTTGTGATATGTATTGATTTTTAATAAAAATTGTAGAACAAGAGTTGTTTGGTTAGATTTCCAAAACATTAAATTCCCTTAAATGGATTCAGGCTAACCTGTAACCCTGTATAGATCAAATAGCACCACTGACGTCACGCGAAACTTGTAAGCACTTTATCTTCAAATTTTTTTGTTTGTGAAACAAAAGAAAAAAAAAAGAAAAAAAATACGTGTACAAAATATTTTAGCAGTCTAACTGAAGGACTAATTAGTTTGTTTTATGATTGTAGCCTATTCAAATCCCATCATATTTAAGTAATACAGTAACAAACATGACCGTACCATGGGACGACCTGGCACACCCTTTTCACTTATGGATTGTTTTTATACGAAAGTTGCACGCAAATTTATTAACAATATCACGATTTGATATTTCCCTGAGTATACAGAACGCTAAAATTACGGTCACTACATATAACGGGTTTTACGTGAAAAGGAACGTAAGATATGTCAATGGAGTTTGCATGTATCTGTATTACATCCTCTTTGCTGCGTTGAATTCGCATTTATTTTTAATTTTTTTAACACTAGCAGTGCTTCGCGGTTTTACCCGCGTAGTTAGTAAGTAATAAATTGTACAGAGTCGCGGTAAATTACCTATAGTTTTTAATATTTAGCTGCAAACACGGCCAAATAGAAAGTTAATTATTATCGTCAATATATATTGGTTCCGTTACATTATCTCATTGTTATCAAAAATCGATATTTAATATCCAATTTTGTTGCGTCAGTTTTATTGTCTATGTTTATTTATACTTACGTAAGTAGCTAGTAGCGCCACGCGGATTTACTCGCGTATTTCGCGTACCCATTGTGTTCTTGCGATGAAAAGCGTATTATAATAGTGTCTACTATGTGTTATTTCAGACTACAAACTGTGTTCCAAATATAACAAATAAAATTAAAAAGACCGTTAGGCCGTACCGACGTGATTGAGCAACAAACATCCAGATTTTCGCATTTACACTATGAGTAGGATTCGAACCTTCTACACCTGTTTTGTTCCCTTTGTAACTGCTTACCATCAGGTATAACGATCTCTTAGTAATATAATTATCATCACCTTTGAGGCTACTTTTCACCCCGAGAAAATAACAGGAACGGCAACTACGCGGGTTACCCAATATTATAAATTATATAAATATTTGGATGTTTGTTGCTCAATCACGGCGCAACACCTGAACGGGTCTGAGGTCTGCCGCCGAACATTGTCCTTAGCTTTTATATTTCTCTGTCTTTTCTTTTCGCTTGAAATTATAGAGAAAGCAATAGCAAAGCGAAAGTCGATTTAGTCAGGCGATAGAAGGGCTGGTTGAAATTTGGAACTCAGATTATAGTCTAGAAGAAGATATAGGCCATTTTATCCCGGGAAAATAAAGAGAACGGGAACTACACGGGTAATATCGCGGGGTGCTAATAGTATAGTATAATAAAAAAATCTCAATATCATCATTAGGTAGTAAATGGCAGAGCAGACATCGACATTCCGTTACACACCTAGTAATGTAACACAATAAGCCACGGAGTTAACACAGTGGTACGGATAGCTGTGAACGCGATCGAGCGTGCCAGTGACGCCGCGCTGACAGACTAGTGATGGACGTGTGATACTATCGATATTCTTTAAGTGACAATTTTTCACCGTGTTGAGCGTTGAGCACTTTTTGTTAGGCGGAAATCTTGGCGACCGACATGCTATTTACCGTAGTTGCGTCGGAGTGTCGAAGCGTGAATGACATACACTTTTTGGATGGGTAAATAAAACCTTGTTACTTAGCTTCGGCGACATGGCAGTGTTGATGGAGAACTATATTGGACTGTAGTATCAGCATAATGTTTATGCTTCACTGCAGGAGACGGCAAGTAGTTTTGGATGAGGTCCCCGGCTATAGCGGCTTTTTAACGTGTTCTAGCAACTACCAACTGGTCATAATTAAGTGCTGCCTTTTTATTATTTTGGTTTCAAATCAAATACTATTCAATCCGAAATTCGACCTCTCGCTCCACCTTTTGCTGACCGCAGCCTCACTGTATCAGCAGACATCGGTATTCCGTTACACGCGCCGTAATAAGCCACGCTCAGAGTTAGAACACGAGCGCGGATAGCTGTGAACGCGACCGAGCGTGCGAGTGACGCAGCTGACAGGATAGTGATGGACGTGTTCTAAACAACTATCGATAGTTTTAGTGCTGTTTCGTACTGACTACCTCTATATTATACGTTTTTATTTTTATCGGCAGTCCCTATGACTGCCATTTTTTTTCTCAGATACAAATCTCGAAATGATAAGAACACAATGACCTTATACCTCTGCAAGGAGAACTGCTACCAAGAGAGTCACAAGTCGTTCAGATACCGTTTTTCAAATGCTTCTTGGGGAATATTTATTGTTATCGTACAATTATTACTTAAGCTCTATTATCGATATCGATAAGAAATCATCGATTGTTCCCATCACTAGACGTCCCGTTCATCAGACAGACCGCAAATTGCTCTATTGCACGCGAAGTAGATTACTCTATGGACAAACGGACCGACAAAAACATTTGTGACATAAAAGATAGACTTGAATTGTGTTTCATCGTGAGGAAAACTGGCATTTTCCGAGATACCATGCTACATCCGTCGACCGGGATGAGGCCTGCGTACTAGATAGATACAATCTCTACAGTAATTGCACTCAACAATACAAACACACACTTAAGTTAAGAACTAAAATATAGCGAAGTTGTCACTAAATTCTCTTCCAGGCAGCTGTGGCATGGAAAGTGTTATACTGTAGGAAGACGGAAGAAAAACAATAATTCAGCCTACGAAAGAAACGCTCGACTCCCAATGGTAACATAAATTGAACGAATTTACGCCTATATTATGAATACCTACTCGGATTGGGTGTAAATGCATCCTGGGAGTCTAAAATCTAATGCGTCGTCTTTCAAAATGGACTGTTAGTCCAACTTTCAACTTTCATCTTTATAACTATTGAAGTAAAGTTGATATTTTGATTTGTTTTGCGTCTTGTCCCAATAAATACGGTAAAAATGTCATAACTTGTAAACGCTGGTTATTCAGTAAAGAGTTTTATATGTCACCGTATTTCCGTATATTATAAAAACCGTCAGATTAATAATCTCACGCGTTTCGCGTGTTGTAAACCAGGAGTTGCCAAACTTATTTTGTCTGCTGCCCACTTTGACAATAAATTATTTTTAGAGCCCTCATTGTTTCAGATACTTAAAAACCACTATGTATTCAAATAAAATTAATTGTTGAACTATATTAGCGGAGATTGAACATTCATTCTAAACTTTTTAATTCTTTTACTATAGGTATAAGCCGCTAAACTTAACTGAGCTGAGTAGGTAGAACACAACGGACTCCAAGCCTCTACACAACGCCCCAATTTTTTTCTGGGTTCTGTTAGCGCCCCTACAGGCGCCCCTACAGGCTTACAGCGCCCACAAAGGGGCGTTATCGTCCACTTGGGAAAGGCTGTTGTAAACTGACGGCGATTTTAATGTTACTGTGACATATACATACATATACGTCTATGTGTAGAGCAAAACGGTTGCATGCCAAAATATTTCGCCCACAATCAAGTAGAAAGCAACAATTTAACGGTCAGTTAAATCGTGATAAATAATCGGATACAATGAGGAATCGATTATTTTAATCGGTTGCGCAAATCTCTCGATACTTCCGAATCGATTGCGCAAGTGTGTTCCGTGCTTTGAGCATATTAAGATGTATTTGGAACTGTGTTATATGCCCTCTTAATATGCAATGTAATTAAGAGGAGGAAACTGAATTTCGCAGAATTTAGATCGATTTGTGTTGTTGTATTATACATCTAATTAGACGATTAGGCAAACGTATCAGTATGACGTCCTGAAATCCGATGGAGCGACGATGTACGTAAGACTGCAGGCAGTGGTTGAAGAAGAATAGACGAGGAGGATAAGGGTGAGTGGCGTATTATGGGAGAGGCCTATGTCCAGCAGTGGACTAGGGATGGCTGATGATGGTGGTGATACATCGATTTTTACATCGATTAATACCATCTCGCGGTTTCACTGGCGTTGTTCCCAAGCCCGTTATTATCCCGAGATATTACATACATTATGTGCTATTTCAGGCTATTATCTACCACGTGCCAAATCTCATCCCCTCGGTCCCTCCAGTAGTTTTGCTTGAAAGTGTCAATCATCCACATGTAGGTTAAAACTTTCACATTTATACTGTTAGCAGGAATGTCTGAGTCAATTTTATATTTAACTTGCGGCCCATTCCGGCTTCACTCGGGTATTGTCATATAAAGACCATTAATCGAAATATAAATATCATATCCCTCAAGTTGGATAAAACTGAACACGGTGAGCAAATTTGATTAAACTCGGTTAAGGCCAGGTAGTTCTGTCAAATTAGGCATTTAACGCTGTCTTGTTCTCGCGACCGTCACCGACCGCGGAATCAGTGCCACAGTGCAGAAATAACATTACAATATTTGACCATGTGATTTAAACTCATTTTTTGTTCAAGATTTGTTTATACTAGTGATAACAATTTTGTGAATGTGATAAGAGTTTTTTTGATATATGAACGAAGAAATATTAAATTTATCTATACTCGTAGATATATAAAACTCAACCTTTTCTTTTTGGTCACACTATAAGTTGAGAAAGGCTTTTCCAATTTCATGCATCTTTTTAAAATGTTTCCTAATAATTCACAAGTTCGTCAAACATTAAAAAAAATGTGCTGAAACGTAATGAAAGGCCAGTAAAACAGAAGGTTTTTGTTCAACTTTGCACTAAATTCCTAATCCAATTTTTTTTCTATGAGGTAAAGATAAACTTACTGAGCATAAAATTACAAAATGCTCACAGATCCAGGTAGAGCTTCAAACGCCAATTGAAAAAACTGTTTTAGCCGATATTTTGGAAACTATATATTTTGACAATAATTGTATGAAAATAAAATTTTGCATCTTTTGTTGCTAGTAAACTTTTTTTTAAAACTTACCGTTTACGATTTATAACCCATTCAATGATACGATTGCTATGATGCCGATAATAGTGGATGAAAATGATGTTGTCTACGATGGAACTTGTTTCTCTAATAGAAACAAGCACAGTATACCTTGTAACCCCAAGGTTCGAACCTTCGACAAAAACCCACTCTGGCAATGCGTTTCACAGCTTAGTTGTTCTTATTACAAAAGTGGAGAACAAACTCTTCGTTCAACTCTTCAATCATGATGATGAACGGTGCTGTTTATTCGAGCAACGAGCAATATGATAGAATAACTTTAATTTAAAACCCCGACTACAAAAAAATCTACACGTAAAAAATATTACCTACTATCTAAGGACACTTTGGCGAGTCAGACTAGTCTTAGAATATCTTAGTTACCAAAATCCATCCAGCCGTTTGGAAGATATGTGGAAATAAAAGATTTACAAACATAAAAGATACGTGCGAAAAACATAACCCTTCTTTCATTCCGGTAAAAAGGGACATGTTTATGCTACTGGGAACAGAATTCACCTCTTAAAATTTTTACATTGTTATCATCAAATTTGACATAATAAATCGTAATCGGTAAGTTCGAAAAAAAAGTTTACTGGCAACAAAAGATGGGAAATTTTATTTTCTACAATAATAATAGGCTTTATAACTTTTTCAGAATATCAGCCAAAAACGTTTTTTCGAGCTGGCGCTTGAAGCTCCACCTGGATTTGTTATTATTTTGTGATTTTATGCTCACGAAATGATTCTAAACCTTATATAAAAAATACGAATCGGAAATTTAGTGCAGAGTTAAATTCTACGAGTAATTTTACTGCCTAAAAGGCTTCTTATCAAATTTGGTCGAGTGTCTAAATTTCTATGAACAATATTAACATTTTCATACAAAAAAAAAAAAAAAAAACAATAAATTTTGGTGGTGTCACAAACTTGGAAAAGAAATAAAAAATAAAAATTCTAACAAAACCATACGTGTATGAAAAAGTGTAGGAAAGGTGTTCAAAATTGTATTGAAGTTCCTAACATTTTTTTTCTAAACTGAATAGTTTGCGCGAAAGTCTCTTCCAAAGTGGTAAAATCTGTATGTGAGGACTTTTCATCCAAGTACTAAGTACTTTACTACCAAAGAATTTACCTAAATGGCAGATAAATGCAAGTTAGGTATCATTTATGATACCTTACTTGCATTTATATTAGATTTACGCAGGGGTTCTCTCCTCTCATTATTTCCTTATCCCGATCTCTGATTTAACGGACGAATATTTTACCGATGCTTATCTATTTTCCATTGCCTCCGCATTGAATTTTTACTGATGTGGTATCGACGTCAGTTTTTGAGACTCCTTATTGGTCTACAACATAAAGTAAACAGCGTACTAATTAGTATCAGCGTCTATTTGCAATTCAATGAAAACGGTATCAAAAATCAAGATCATAGCGTGCTTCACTAGTAATACCTACTGATATTGTTATACTGTGGCACTATGATCGTAATATTTAAAATTTATCGGTTGTCAAAATTGCAAAATCAAGCACAGGCCCGTCGTCCGTGAGCGCCGAAACGCGACTGATCAGGCTATAACTTTGGGATTTTTTTCTATCAAGTAAAATTCATTAAATCGTGTTATTGACTGCAATTGCACTAGATTAGATCCTTAACTAATACATATATTTTTTTCAGAGTTTAAAACACTATTTTAAATGTCTTAAAGTTGTTTAAAAAATTCAAAATTACGGCCCACACGCCCTTAAGTAGTTTAGGAGTCCATCGCAGACAAACATCGTGACGCGTAATTTTTATATATTAAAAATATATAAGTTAAGAAGAAGATTGTTATGCATGGGGCAACTTAGTTTGTTTGTAAAAGCGGCAAAAAATAGGGCGACAAGCTGGCAACTCCTCTTAGGTCACACGAAGCATTTTGAATTGCTCTTAATCGCCAATTTACTGTTTATTACTGCAATCAAATTACGAGATTTGGTCAATTGAACGAACGTGAGATTAAACAGGCCAAGGTATTTGTTTTTAATGTGAAAATTTCTGCAGCCCCGTTGAGGACTTGTTGGTAGCGGATAATGTCATAGACAACTTAACCTTTGCATGCCGTAAGGTTGATTATGGAGTTTTCAATGTAAACATTTAAGATCTTATTTGTTTTACCCATTTTCGCAAATAAAGGCATTTATTATTTACTAGCATTACCCTGCCACGCTTCGCTGTAGCACATTGTGATTCAAAAATTAGATAAAAACAATCCTTGATGCGGATTATACATCATTGTAAAATTTCAGCTCGATCGGTGCAGAACTTTTTGAGTTTTTGAAGCGTACACAAACCAACATAACGTTTTTATTTATAGAGATTTATTATGTTTGAGTTACCGAAATGATATTGTAGCGATTTTGTATGGGTGAAATCTCGTGTCTTCGCATCACCGATTTGCGTTTTCTTCGGTTTCCTCAGAGGACTTCCAGGAAAACACGGTCCAACGCAAACCGCATCGTCGCCGAGATGGCGGTCAAGCGTAACCCATAATAGTTACAAAAAAATTGCAGCCATAGGAACTGCCGATAGAAGTGAAAACTATAACTCAAAATTTGATAGCTTACGAAACTACGCGGGTGAAACCGGAGGGCGTTGTCATGGTTCCGAGTTTATCCGAAGATTTCCTATCAATCCCGAGCGTGACACTAGAATTCAATTAACATAAAAATCTCTCTATGGAGCGCCAAAAAAAGTTTTCACTTCAAAAAAAAAAAAGACTCGGTTTCCGAAAAGTTCGAACGCAAGTAGGCTATCTATGCTATAGGTACGGTTTATTCTCCTTACACTTAAACACTTAACAAAACGGTAAAAACAATACAGCTCCGACGTAATGCGTTTTTAAACGAAATAATACCATAATCCATAACGGTTTCCGAAAGCCACAGAGTAGTGGACTTTCCAACTCGCTGTTCAGAAATAGCAGTAAATGAAACGAAATACCAGATCGGTGGCGCTACTTTCTTTACTCTGTGACTTTTTTATTAACAGAGAGAACTTGTAACATGTAGAAGAAATGCAAGAAAGTTTTAGAAAACGAACGATCCGTTTACAAACGATAACAAAATTAGTAATTTTAAGAAAAAGCGTTCTCACATCCCTACAAATAGTGTTAATTATGCGAAAGTAAATCTATTTCTCTGTTGAGCTTTCACGCCAATATACTGCTAAACCGATTTCAATCAAATTTGATACAAAGATAGTTTAGAAATTGAAAAAGGACATAGGCTTTTTACTTTTTAATGCGATACCTAATATCGCAAAGCCCTACTTATAAACCCCTAGTTTTAAGGGGTTGAAAATGTGTACACAAGTTTCGTCATTTTTGAAGCTAGAAGTTTTTTATTTGAACTTATAGTTAGGTATACATTTTACATTCCATTAACTTCCACATTAAATTCCATTAGCCACATTAGTGTCCACTGTCTATATTTTATGAAACTTTAGATTTAACTAATGTTAGATCAGATAATATATTGTAACGGACAGGTTGAATCAGATTACTCTATAATATATTGTGAGAGTTCTTTGAGTAGGTATACAAATATTAAATTTTATACATGTTAACATTCTTTTACACACATTGACATTGTTTTATTTTATACAAATTGAATTATTATTATCATTATTTTTGATTATTATTTTTTGATTTTTCTATACATAATGACATTCTTTAAAATTGCTCACACGGCTAAACTGCAAGAGCTACTACTGCAAGACCTTGGATTCTACATGAAACCACACACTTGTCAAAGTCCATAACATCATCCTGCTGAAGCACAAGACGTTGGCGTAATTGTACTCATCAAACATATCACACTAACATAACACACCGGGATAGAAGCCAGAAATTAATACATGATGAATCAGATGACATATATGATACAACCGATTAAAAGTTAAAAACGAAAAAAAGAAGAAGAAGACTATCAGCTGACTATTATTATCATTGTATAAATTCAGACCAATGGAAACTGCGTTGCCAGACATATTGCATGCCTCTAGAAGAAGAGGCCAGTTTGTATGGACAACTAGACCAACCGTAAACTTTTACACAAATAAATATGATACAAACAGTTTGTAAAAAAATTTTACCTTAATGCCCGAGCGACACGAGGCTAGTTTTTCAAGCTAGGATAGCTTCTAGCTTCGTGTAGACAACGCTACGCAACGCTAGTTTTGTCTACACGAAGCTAGAAATACTACTAGCATGCTAGCTTAATATCCTAGCTTGAAAAACTAGCCTCGTGTCGCTCGGGCATAAGGCAAGAAATGGCTTCTAATAGACTAGGTTAGCAGCGGGATAGACTGCGGGACACAGCTAGGTAAGATTTGAAACGTACAACAAATCGCGAACAAAGGAATTAGAGTTCCCACATGGTTTCTAAATTTGGATGGATTGTGAGAAATGTTATGTGACAGAACCACTTTATTCGG
Source organism: Ectropis grisescens (assembly GCA_017562165.1). Classification (NCBI taxonomy): domain Eukaryota; kingdom Metazoa; phylum Arthropoda; class Insecta; order Lepidoptera; family Geometridae; genus Ectropis; species Ectropis grisescens. Next base: position 1,961,020 of record CM029768.1, read on the forward strand.
ACAGTTACTAGGTATTGACCGACTTTTAAAATTGAAGGCATGGATGTACATGTTGTAGGAAGATTTGATAAACGGCATTTTTGCTAAAATTCTAGTAAACACGAAAACACGGATGTATATAAAATATTGGTGGACAATTCACACACAATGTAAATTTACTAATATTATATAACTCATTCTTACACTGTTGTGGGATTATGTACGTTTTCCCTGAGTGATAAAGGCGATGTATTATGTACCACGGGCGAAGCCGATTACTCAATAAATCTGAAAAAAATAGGGTTTTTTTTTATTAGCTAGATTGTAGGTTACAGGACAACCTTAATTGTAATTGGTTTCTAGTTTTACCTAGTTGATTTGAATGATTTGTCATCTAATATATAAAATTCTCGTGTCACAGTTTTCGTTGCCATACTCCTCCGAAACGGCTTGACCGATTTTGATGAATTTTTTTGTACTTATCTGGTATCTATGAGAATCGGCCAACATCTATTTTTCATCTCCCTAAATGATAGGGGTAGTCCACCCCTAAATTTTTATTTTAATTTTTTAGACAAAATTTTTAATTTCTATTTTTTTATGATACAACATACAAAAATACATACATACAATCCTCAATTTTCACCCTTCTACGATCAACCCTTATTTTATTAGGAAATTATTTATATGGGAACTCAACGTTTGCCGGGTCAGCTAGTAGAGATATAAAGGGTAATAGACGCAACACGCGCGAGATTGCAATCTTACGGCAAGGTCGGTTAGTTCATAATCTGACGTCGTTTTTACTACTTTACGGTGATGGATAATCTCAGAGAATTAAAGACCACATGTCAAAGAGAGGACGATGTCTAGCTGTCCAGTTATCAATCAATCAGAGGAAATTTAGTTTAGGCCGCTCTTATTGGCTAATCAGCATGCTTTAGCCTTGGTGGCTAAATGTTTTTTTCGCAATCTAAGATTGTTGATCTAAGTCGGCCAGCGTTTTTAGCAACAATCCTTATTTTTTGCCGACTTTAGAAGAGGTTTCAATTAAATTGTGTTTTTTTTTTTCATTTTTGGTATACATGTGTGTTATGCGATAGCTCCGCTAATTGTGGATCCACTTATATATGGATGGTTTGTTTGTTGTTGTTTAGTAGATCATAGTTCAGAGGTAGCCCGTATGATTTTTATCGAAATTGGTGTAGCGGTGTTTTCAATATAAACAAACTAAAATGTACTTTCATTTATTTAGTCGACTTAATGATAGCTTCATATGAAATTTGACGGAATGGCAGAATTTAATTTTAAATAGAAGTAGCTTTTTAATTTTCGGAGAAAAAAAAGATTGAGATACAATTAGACGACTAGACGACAATTAGACGGCGACGAATTAGACGAAAGAAAAAGCGATTATCTAATTATACGTGTTCTCGCGAACTTCCTAGGATTTTTGCGAAAATACAGTTTATCAGATCATCCCATGACATATGTACATAAGCCGTTGACCTAGTAGTGAGAACATTTGATTTCATAATAGTTATGTCGTAGGGTTTTGAATCCAGCGCGCAGTTCTGAGTATTCTATCGAGACAAGTATGTGTGTACATCAATACTTTTTTTTTAATACAAAGGATTTATTTAAGGGATACAATGGACATTGGTAGCATTTATTTTGACTTTCCAATTTTAATTTAAAGTAATTTGTGTGTCAATTGAGACTGTGATTTTTGAAGTGAAACTTCTTTATCGGCGTTGGAAAAAAAATTACCGTCACATTTTTCGGTTACGCGTCACATTTTTCCGTTACGCGCCATCTTTTTTTTATTTCTGAAACACAATAGCGACGTGATAAATAATATATCAATACTAAAGTGATCAACAAAATCAAAGGCTTTATTTTAATTCTAATTCCAGTGGATTTTTAACAAAAGTAAGTAATTATATCTCTTTTTCTAATACTTGGGTGGGATTGTGGTATTATTTTTGTATTCATGTCTATGATAATAAAATCCTTTTGTTTAAACTTTATCTAATTTAACTTTATTTAACCAATTTCTAGAAAGTTGCATGTAGATCATTTTTCGAAAAATAAGGCATTAGAGAAGTTTCACTTCTTACGTGTGTACACTAGTACACGCACACATTTTTTTTTATGATGAGGGTCTGGAGGGTAAGTAATGTAGACATTGTTTGTATTTATTTTAACACTAGCAGTTCACCCCGGTTTCGCCCGTTGTACATTATATATAGCCTATATCACTCAGGGAACAAGTACATATCCATCAATGATAGAAGTTTTGAAATCGGTCCATTAGTTCTTGAGATTAGTGCGTTCAAACAAAACACCTCTTCAGCTTTATAATATTAGTATGGATTCAAATTTTTTTGTGACAATCGAGACTTCGATTTTACTACTTTTTTATGACCTTTGACTTTATTTGTCAATTGTATATTTATGAGCACAGTAATCTGAGATAAATTGATTCTAATTTAAATTTTAGTTACACCGGTAATTAGCCCTATTTTAAGCGGAGAAAATCGACGTTAAAATGAAAGTTTTATATAAAAAAGCAGTATATATTTCTGGATAGCCATTAACACCAGCTAAAACTGACCGTATAGAAGATCAGAAATCAGAACGCATTTCTTTCTGGCTTAATACAGCTTTCGAGTAACCATCATTTGAACATTGCAAAATTTGCGTCTCTAGAGACATCTGTCTCCGACTACAGTAATCAAACTCAGTTGGTACGAAAGGTCACTTGCGCGACAACACAAGCTACCGGTGTCATGAATTAGGTATTATCAAATTATACTCGATGACCCCGCAAATCTAGTTCTGCTATAGACATTACTAGCAGCGAACCGCGGGTTTACCTGTTTAGGTAGTTCCCGTCCAGTTATATTCCTGCAATAAATTTTCTATGGAAACATTGCCTTACAAACAGGAGCACTGTGATGTGCACATTACTGCTTGGCGGCAGAATATCTAGCAAAGATGTGGTGGAGTACCACTGCAAAGAGTCTGAGGAACACTACAAATATATTGGAGGATAATGCTAAATTTGGTAATCGCTTTCTTAGATCTGCCTCAGTTGCTAAGTAACTACGTTAATAATACGAATTGTGGTCTGTATATAGTTAGACAAAACAAAATTAAACTAGTATTTAGAGCAAGTTGAATCTCTCCGTATGTATGTAAGTGTAGTTAGTATGCTGATCTTAGTAAGGTTTTACGCCTTCTGAGTAAATTCATCGTTCGGTAGGCAATAAAGATTATTTGAGTAGACATTTATTTTAAATAAAGATTGACGAGACAAGCAGGACATGTGCCTAATGGTAAGCAAAATGCCTGCCACATAACAACACAGTGACACGCAGCTATTGGAACATGAAGACTCCAAATCATTACGTACCACTGCACTGCGCTCGTCACTCAGAGAACTAAGATGTTATATCTATAAGCCCTGTAATTTCTCTGTAAACATTACTTTTCAAATCGGAACATAGTAAGTAATGTTTGCACATTACTGTTTGGCGGTAGAATAACTGGCAAAGGTGTGGTACTTCCCCAGGCGGGCTCTGCCAAGAGTCCTATCACTACATATGACAGTTGTCATAATTAGGTACACTTAAAAAAAGTTAAATATGAATAATGTATGTTGGTGAATAAGTCACCTACATCGTACTAACATTATAAATCCGAAAATGTGTATGTTTCGTGCTCAATCACGTTGTAAAAACTAAAGAGATTCGTTTGATTTGGTACTCGGAAAGATTATATAGGGTTTAGCTATTTTCAGCTTATAGTAAATATTTGGTTAGATATAGTTTAGAATCTGGTTTCCATCGATCAAATAGGCAGTGACATACTTTCTGATTGAAGCACTAAGCACAGCTTCTTGTTGACCTCTTTTCTTAAAACATAATTATCATTCACTAATATCATCAAAACGAATCTGCCCGATATATCTGACATTGAAAGATTGAAGAATATCTTAAACGATTTGTTTAACATCGGAATTGGATATCTATTATTATCTTCAAATAGTTGTTTCTTCAGAACACCAGTATCTAAAATTTATCCTCAGAAAAGGCGTTATGTTTGAACGTTCCAAAATTTTACAAATAGTGTCAATTAAAATTAACGAGATCTTTGAACAAGCAAATAATTTAAGAATCTTGTATGTTGAAGAAAACGTAATTTCACTTATGCAGACATTCACCATCAATGAACCAATGAAAAGTGAATCATTATAGTACAACGCATACGTGAAAAACGACTTTGCTCCACACACAATAGAATCTACTTTGCATAAAGCCAAGGATATTCTTCGACTTAGTCATTCCGCCGAGGTTTCCAACTATAAACAAAAAAGTGTTTGTGTTACGATCGATCTTCTACAAACAAAAAAGAATACTTACACATCTCACGCGTTTCTTCAACTTCTATCATCGAATCATTGCATCAAAAGAATTCCCATCGATGTATCTAATCACTAAAGATCAGAGTCATGGGAACCTCTTGATTTCACTAAAGAAAGTGCATTAATTGATACAGTTTCACTTTAGTTGCTACCACGTAAACACGAACACTTGAACGAATATGTGAAATAGTATAGTTCCGAAAATGGTACCCTGCGCGACCCCAGTAATTTCTCCTTCAATTTGAACGCAAGCGCACGTCCACCTTTTCGTGGGCGGTCTGACTGTATGACGTGGACTCGAAATCGAGTAACAGTACACTTAGCTCACTTAAACTGGCGTTAGCATCGTCATCGACGCGATCCAACGCTTCTCTGAAGTTCGATTCTGGAGTGCTGGGAGAAATAAACGAGCAATGGTTGTTACGTGTTTGGGATGGATCGCGTCTGTGTTTAATGGGATTTTAAGTGGTGATGGTATGAAGAGGGGGAACGGATGGCAGGCAGTGACTTTTACCGGTACTTTTTGTTTATATATTCCATGGTGGCTTCAAGGCACGTGCTATGCAGCATGTGATGATTACACCTCAACAGATGTTACGTACGGTGTTTTTGTTAGCATCTTTTAGTGAGCCTCGTTTTATTTAGTAGTAGAGTTTTAATTAGGTTTTGTATCGGATGCGCGGTGTCAAAGACCTTTATTAATAGACTAGTCGTCTTCCACATAGATACTTTAGCAGTTTTTTTAGTTTATGAGAGTAAGGATTAAATCATAGTAACAAAAAATAGATTAGAAAGGTGTAAGTTTTTGTATGTTTTCACGGGTTGACAAGACAACGAACAAGTTCAGGAATGGATGTGAAATTGGATTACCGCTAGTTTTTTCCCAAAAAAGTAGCTATTCGTATATTAATATGCATAAAACAGCTGGACAAAGCCATTTATTACATTGTTTAACAACGCTATAGAACATAAATATGTACCAAATCGACCTCATGCGCTGTAATGCTCAATAACGTCACAAGATCCAGGGTACTTTTTATCCCGTTCCAAATAGTGGTACCTATACATTATGCAATAACTTAAAACTGTTTGTTTCCTAAAGTTGTTATCACATAGATTTCTCATAGATTTATTTTTTCGTTTTTATCGTATTAGAATTATTTGTCTAAAACTAAAAACCTTTAATATAAGTAATTATTTGTTCTTTAGATATCTCATTGTAAAATTCCTTAGATATAAAAAACTGTTATTGCTATTATAAAATTTTATTTTTGTATAACATTTTTTTTAATTTCACATGCCTTTTAGCCTGAAATTGTGCAGTACCACACCATACTATAAGACCCTATTTATAACCACAATTTTTGGCGAATAAAATTACTTTGACTTTGTTTGTACCTCTGAAATTACTAACGTAGTAAGTACTTACATTACCTTGATAAATGTAAATATAGTATCGTGAAAAACTACGCAAACACCGCGTTGCACATCTAATTACTTACATACAGAACCATTTACTTATTAATCATACTGGGTGTCTTCTAGCTTTTCTTTTTCTTTTCTTTTAGGTTCTTGATTAGCGTGCATCGTAGACTGCACGAAGAATAAAAAGAGAAGTATTTTTTTTACTTCTTGTGTTCGAATAAGTACACACACAGTTTACTTATCAAAGTTCTAACGTTTTGTTAAAAGTCCATCAGTTTTGATTAACTTAAGAGCTAGTTATCTAAATTTGGATATCAGTATAATCAATCGAGACGACCATTTACGGTTCAAATTGGTTCTAAGAATTGAAGGCAATCATTTAATTAAGATATCCAATGCCACGGCCATTGCCTGGCGATTAGAAAACATGACTATTTTGTGTCGACGTGGGAGGAATAATGACTTTAAAAAAATATTTGTTAAACCTTTATGCGTCGTTAATGAGGCAGTCACAACAGCATCTTGAAGATAGTGGCCTAAGACCTGAGAGCTCCCTTCCTGAGTCATTTCGTGGGGATGACCATTATGATCATCATCAGGAGTTAGTAGTAATCCATCCACTCGGTGTGCGTCGGGAAAATGGGAGGTCAAATGGTCACTATAATTATTGTAATATTTTGTTCTCTCTTTTTTTACAAACAATAGTGTATTAAGTATCTTTGTACTAACTCAGTGGATTATGTTATCTGAAATAAAATATTTTTGATTTGATTTTTTTTATGGGCACGACTATTAGTTGTCTTTACTCTTTACTATCTTTCTGTACTCTCTATACTAATCTTTTTAACCGACTTCAAAAAGATAGGAGATTCTCAATTCGGTTGTTTTTTTTAACCCCCGACCAAAAAAAGGGGTGTTATAAGTTTAACGTCGATGTATGTCTGTCTGTCTGTGGCACTGTAGAGCTCAAACGGATGGGCCGATTTCGATGCGATTTTTTTTATTTGATGGTAAATATCCGTTCTTAGCTATATTTGGTTAATATCGGTTCAAGATGGCCGCCTCCACAAAATGGCGGACAAAATATTTCTTTACAACCTACCGCAATAAGGGTATCAAATGAAAGGGCTTGACTAGTAGAATAATATACACTATAACAAATTTCAAATCCAAGATGGCCGCCACCACAAAATGGCGAATTACATTATTTTTTCACTACTGCCTCAATATGGGTATCAAACGAAAGGGCTTAACTAGTAGAATACTTTGCACTATGATAAATTTCAAATCCAAGATGGCCGCTACCACACAATGGCGAAATACATTTCTTTTTTCACAACTTACCTTAACAGCCCTTAATATGGGTATCAAATGAAAGAGCTTGACTAGTAGAATGTTGTACAGATAACAAATCTGAGGTAGTCGGGGGTTAATCAAAATTTTTAATTTTGTTCTTGTATGTTACGCGAGAGCTCTGGTAGTTGTCAATCGATTTTGATGATTCTTTTATCGTTTGGTAGGAAATATACTTCAGAGTTGGTCAATTTTTTTTAATTTTTAGGGAAATCGGTGTGTTTGTTTTTGAAATATGAACAGAAAACCAAAATTCGGTTTCATTTATCTGGACGACGTAGTCATAGCTTCTTAAATAATTTAGCTGAGTGTCTGAGTTTCACTTTAAATGAGGCGTTTTCCAGACGCAAAAAGACTTGTCAAAGATAGTTCTAAATATTGCCAAGAGTGACACCACTGTTGGTTTTTGTGAAATTTCTCTAAGAAAAACAGTGGCGCCACCTGCGGTGAAATTAGGATCTGTATTTCACAGGTCTTTTTACGTCTCGAAAACGCCCCATTGAAGTCCGTTTTAATTTTTTCAGAATAATACCTCAATATTCTACCTCTAATAATTCTATACTTATTGTTCGAGCCTATGGCCTCGGGCTTCAAGTGGCCTCAACTGCCTACCCAACTAAAGAACTAAAGCACAGAATGCGCAAGCTCTACTAAAAGTACAACTTAAAATTGAGTGTAGGGGATAATAATTGGCCCCTTAGATCGGTCTGGCTTCTTGTAAAAAATTTTGAAATATAGACTGCAGGCCCGTGAACAAAATTTATGGGTCATCTGATACAGCAGGAGACCTATGTAGGATGATGAGAAGGAATAAAGTAATAAGATTGAGCACTATGCCGTCACTTGTAAGCTGTCCAACTGAGTGCAGTTGAAGAGGGGGGGTTCTAAACCTCGATCATTTCTCCTTGTCGCATGATTTTTGTACGGCGTTCCGGAATAATAGATTAGAAGAGGTATTAATACAATAAAAATTATAAATTTTAAAATTCTAATTGTTAGTTTGTGAAAAAAAATCATGATTTTCCGACGATTTACAGAGTAAGTTTGGTCATTTGATTATGTACGGCATTGGTTCCATACAGTTTCAATACCTCTTCTAATACATTATTTCGCAATACCGTACAAAAATCATGCGGCAAGGAGAAATGATCGAGGTTTAGAACCCCCTCTTCAACTGCACTCAGTTGGACAGCTTACAAGTGACGGCATAGTGCTCAATCTTATTACTTTATACCCTTCTATCATCCTACATAGGTCTCCTGCTGTATCAGATGACTCATAAATTTTGTTCACGGGCCTGCAGTCTATAGTTGTCTGGTAGACATATCTAAAAATGTAGTATCAGAATTTACGTAAAGTTAAGTCATTATTTTGGGAGTTTTTAAATAATTGAGGATATTGGCTATATATAATATACGTGAAAATCAGTTAAGATAACTTACGTAAAGTAATTTTTTATGTATCTTCATTACCTGATATCTCGGAATTGGGCGACCAAGCAAGGTAGCGAGTAAGCATGCGTTCTTAGTACGTACTAACTCTACTCAATCGTCCACATTTCGTTCATCAGAAAATACGTGACGTCTGGCGGCCCTGGGATCTTATTCTATTATAAATATTATCGAAATACCCGCAAATAGCCCCATCGAGATTATAAACTAAGCGTTTTTATTATTCTAGTACCCAGTTTTATATTGAACACCTTAAGAATAAAATTTACGACGTGATCTTTCGTATCCATAAACATTTTATTGCCGTCTTATAAGGCTGTTTGATTTCCTATTTCTAGATGCGGAACTAAATAAATGTTTCTTTTAATACGATAGAGAGATGGTGCGAGCAAGACTCGCGTCTGATGGTAACCTATAAAGACAGAAGCATAAGTAGCCCAAAAATGTTCCCTCAGTTGGGACTCGGAGCCTCCACTCACAAGGAGTGCTAATGCCAGCATTCATCACGCTAGTTGTATTTTCAAAATGAATTTATTCATTTACTAACAGTTAACCGATAGTAAAATATAAATACGATCCTGTCTGACTACTCGGCTGGCTTGGTGGCTTAGTTCGTAGTAAGTTTGCCTGCGAAGCACTGGGTCGTGGTTTCGATCCCTACCCAGTGCAAATATTTGTACCGTGACTGGGTGTTTTCTATGAATAATATGTTTCGATAAAAAAAAAAGTATTATATCATCTACCTGGTATATTACAAACCTTTGCTTGGTTTGTGGCTAGATGGTGCTGTGTGTGAAATGTTCACCAATATTCATTTTTTCGTCCTATCTTGTGTATCTCATGTTTTAGTATGAAATCAAATCGCGAATGTTTAAAAACTGTTTAATTACGATGTACGCAGATATATAGCTATTATATAAACGACATAGCAAGCCCGTGTGCGCAGTAGCATATCGATCTAATTGATCTCAGGAAGGACAATACTCGATTGTGTCACCAGTCACCAGACGTTACATTCAATACGGTGTACCTATATCTACAGAATGTACGTCATCTGTGCATACTTAAGGTCGTACGCAACCGTAAGTATTCTAGAACAAGCATTAACAATTTATTAACCATCGGTGTAGATCAAAAGATGTGCCCTGAGCACCTTGAAATTGTTACCAAATTGCGTCTCTGTGCGTAGCGTGAGTGGTTTACAACTACCAATCTACTTGACCCCTAGAATCGCTAGCGGCGAGGTATGTTGCGGTTCTACTTATTTTGGTTGTTGACAACAATTTGCGATAGGTATAAACGTTCACCGCTTCCTACAGTCGACTTAAACGGAAAGAGTAAGCTTACCCTTCCCAACGATGACATAATAGGCATGACGACTCAATAACTGATACATAGGTGAAAGAAATACTTTGTTATCTTAAAAAACTTCCCGTGATTTCACGATTTTAAATCACAATTTTGGACTCTCCCAAAAATGCTTCACACAAAAACACTACAGAAGCGTGACGTCACTGCGGCGTATTTTCTATGCGTCGCGCGTAAAGTTTGTATGGTAGCTATATTAAATATTGCGTTTAGGAAACTGGTTTCATAACAAAAGTCACTTGAAATTGAATGGGTTATCCAATGGTAAATACGATATGATTATAATTTTCTAATAATTTCGTACTTTTAAAATGAACTTGCCCACCCAACTTTAAATGATCTTTTTTTTTTTATATACATTTACGGTACATAATTATTTTATTCTATCTAAATAATGTCATTATATCAAATAATTTCAAATATTATATAATATCAAATAATTAATAAACGCGAATAAAGATTACGATTATAATTTAATACAATTGCAGGACCTGTCGTCACGCCTATTCCGTGCGCCTGAAGTTTGGGAGGGCACATCCATTGATTTATATCGATGTTATTAACAGACTTCAAGGGATGAACGGATCGGAACTTGAAATTTGGAACACCTCTAAAATATTGTCTGCCACATACACTACTATTCTCGCAGGGAAAATACGGAAACGGGAACTTGTGAATAAAACTGTGGGGCATTTCTAGTGTGTACATATGTGTAGTAGGGGTATCTTTTAGTGTAGTCGGGAGAAGCAGGACGTGTGTCTGAAGGTGCGCAACACGTTTGCCCATAAAAGCACAGCGTTACGCAGCTATTGGAACATGATGAGTCACAATCATTACCTGCGCACATCACCTCCAGATATTGTATAATTTATCACTACGCCCGTAATTTTTTTTGGAAACATTGCCTTTCAAACTGTAACACAACAATGTTCGCACATTACTGCTTGACGGTAGAATAAGTGGCAAAGGTGTGGTACTTCCCCAGGCGGAGACTTACCACTGCAAAACATACGAGTATTCATGGTAACTGGTATTTCACTCAACGCTCCAGTTTTTATTACTTTATTAGTACCGGTTTTGTAATACCGGAATTGTTGTCCACAGTGCGAGCCCTTTCGACGTGGCACATTAATTTCAGATACGGATCTAACTGGCACTTTCCGCTCGACATGTACCGTACATGCAAATATGAACTAACGTTGAGAAGGCCCGGTTTCACCATCTCTTGATTAAATAAATACTAGAGACCCGCACCGGCTTCGCACGGGTGTAATGCTGATACTAAATATAAGTACCTATTCAAAGTAGTCGCATAAGTCACAGTTTTTTGTGATGGATACTTTATTGGCGCGACGGACGCAAGCAACGTGTTGATTGATGGAACGAAACGAGCTTCACACCAAAGATGGCACCAGCGGTTTGTTTGTCAGTGCCATCGAATTTCGTGGACATACGTTGTCGACACAAAATTAATATTTTTTTATGTTTTGTTATTCATATAAGGTTTCGATCAAGTCTACCGTACCCCTTGATGAAATTATTAATATAGATTACTGTTGTTGGACTCTAACACAACAAACACTTAACACTAACGATATTTATATTTATTTTATATTTTTTTATATTTTGTTATTCATATAAGGTTTCGATCAAGTCTACCGTACCCCTTGACGAAATTATTAATATAGATTACTGTTGTTGGACTCTAACACAACAAACACTTAACACTAACGAAGCAAAGCTTAATATTATGGGAGCCAGATGGATGATGAGATGAAGAAATGGCGAGAAATTATCGTGATATAAAGTAGTCTACGTGAAGAACTATGGTGCCATGGTTCCATGGTCCATATGGTGCTAATCTATCTGCTATCTGTGTTTCAAACTTTTGCCTAATTTGTTCAGCATTCCCACGTGATTGAATATCAAAACTTTTCCATTTATAATATTAGGAGTTTGAACGTTTGCTGCTCAATTACGTCGTAACATCTAAACGGATTGGGTTGAAAGTTGAAATTTTTTAACATGGAAAAATAAACGTACGGGGTGAGTAGTCTGCTCAGTCAGGCGTAGGTCGTCAGTTCTATTCCTATCCAGAACAAACATTGGTATGATGAATTTGAATGTGTGTTTTGAGTCTGTGTGTTTTTAACCCCCGACCAAAAAAGGGGTGTTATAAGTTTGACGTCGATGTCTGTCTGTGTGTCTGTGTGGGTGTCTGTCTGTGGCACCGTAGACCTCAATCGGATAGGCCGATTTCAATGCGGTTTCTTGTATTTGAAGGTAAATATCCGTGCATATGTTCTTAGCTATGTTTGGTTAATATCGATACAAGATGGCCGCCTCCACAAAATGGCGGACAAAATATTTTTTTACAACCTACCTCAATATGGGTATCAAATGAAAGGGCTTGACTAGTAGAATACTATACACTATAACAAATTTCAAATCCAAGATGGCCGCCACCACAAAATAGCGAATTACATTATTTTTTTCACTACTGCCTCAATATGGGTATCAAACGAAAGGGCTTAACTAGTAGAATACTTTGCACTATGACAAGTTTCAAATCCAAGATGGCCGCTACCACAAAATGGCGAAATACATTTCTTTTTTCACAACTCCCTTAATATGGGTATCAAATGAAAGGGCTTGACTAGTAGAATGTTGTACAGAAAACAAATCTGAGGTACTCGGGGGTTAATCAAAATTTTTAATTTTGTTCTTGTTATGTATAGTTTGTAGAAACTTACTTTCTCCCCATTGGACTATCACATTTTTACGTCGTAGCATGGCCATATTTTATCTACCAGTTAAATATCTGTCACCTACCGGGTAAGTCATATCTACCAGTTAAGAGTATGTAAAACGCGTATCAGTCGTTAGTCGCAAGTTATGATTTTCCGAACAATTGATCAAGAAGTGATGCGTAAAGTGATTGCCTTAGTTTCCAAGTAGAAACGCTTACTCGCTCTACATAAGGTTTTAAACGTAGAAAATATTTTTACCCTTTTTATAAACCCCGACCAAAATACGGGTGTTATTAGTTATTAGTTTGACGTCGATGTCTGTCTGTCTGCCTGTGTGTCTGTCTGATTGTCTGTGTGTGTATCTGGCTGTGGCACCGTAGAGCTCAAACGGATGGGCCGATTTCAATGCGGTATTTTCATTTGAAGGTTAATTTACGTGCGGATGTTCTTAGCTATGTTTCGTTAATATCGATTTAAGATGGCCGCCTCCACAAAACACCAACAAAAAAATCTTCACAACCTACCTCAATATGGTTATCAAATGAAAGGTCTTGGCTTCTGCTGCCTACCTAATATGATTATTACGCTTGGCTAAATTTAGTCGACTCAATTCAGGAGCAAGTTAGAAGCAAGCAATCACCGCGTCTGAATTTGGTATGCTTATCTTTCTGAACGCTAACACTTCACTGAATTTAGTAGCTACTAAATACAGTCGACTAAATTTAGCCAAGTGTAAAAAAATTAGCTTTTAACTTCGGGCTAGCGCAGAAGGAAGAGGTTTCTACTAACTGTGTTAAAAGTTTGCTCACTCTTCCCAACAATAACGTAATTCCGTGCGCGTGAAGTTTGGGAGGGCACATCCATTGATTTATATCGATGCTTGAGCTGAGCCGCAGCTCTAGCATTTCCAGTGAGTTACCCATGGCTTGTCGCGATTAAACGGACAAGGTCTATGTTTATACTCGTAATCCTAATTCGACGTATAGAAGGATTGTGCAGTCGAAAATAGCGAGCGCGTAGGCGACAGGCCCGCAGTGGGTCATATTGCAAAACCACTTATATTTTTCTACCCACACCCCGCAAAGTGGTACGCTACATGGTCAGCTTACCTGCACTTGTTTGGCAAGCCTTATTGAGATGATTTGATGTTTTTTTTGCGACATATTCGTACCTATGTTTCGTTATGGAATGAATAGCGTGTTTCCCAGTTAAATCTGTGTCTAGGGAATATCACTATAGACATACGGTCTTAACAATAAAAAGTGCGTGTGCTCCCAAAAGAAGCATAACTTTTTTTTTATAAATATGAATTAATAACACCGCCTGCGGCTTTACCTGCATAGCTTCCTTTCTCCTAATTTTCCCGGTATAAAAATAGCCTATATATGATGCCTATATGTTTTATTACAGACTACAATATTAAGTAGTTTAAAAAATAATAAAATAAATAAAGCCGAACGTTTAACCTCCGTCTCCAACGAAGTCGGTTAAAAAGTTCATCATCTTCACCATCATCATAAGCCGCAAGACGTCCACTATTGAACATAGGCCTCCCCCCTAGATTTCCACAACGAACGGTCCTGCGCAACTTGCAACCAGCGGTTTCCAGCGACCGTTGTGAGGTCATCTGTCCATCTAGTGCGTCCAACACTGCGTCTTCCGGTTCGAGGTCGCCACTCGACAATCTTTCTTCCCCATCGGTTGTCAGTTCTGCGAGCGATGTGGCCTGCCCATTGCCACTTCAGCTTGCTTCCTCTTTGAGCTATTAAAAAGTTAATCAACTTTAATTCCCCATAACTCTTCAACATCCACGGGTAATTAACGTCATTTATTCTATAGCGACAATTCAAAGAACCGGCATAATTTAACTAAACGTCATAAAAATCGCGCGTCCCGCGGCTGTCACAACGAAATTACACAATCCGGTGCAACGGTCTAATTCTGTAACAACAAACCAAACAACACAGAATTGGATGAAGACTTTTTTTTTACTTGAAGATTATAACGAATGTGAGATCTCATTTTTTACACCTTTCTTGTCTGCCTACCTGTTACCGAAACTTGATAGCTGAGGATGGATTTTTTACTGATCTACGATGGAGCGTGCTTACCTAGAAGAAATGGACTCTCCATTTAATGACACCAACATTTTTATTATCTGTGTACGGAACGAACAGAAAAAAATCAGCTTTTTATAAAACAACGAAAGGAAGTACCACACCTTTGCCAGTTATTCTACCGCCAAGCAGTAATGTGCAAACATTACTGTGTTCCGGTTTGAAGGGCAACGTTTCCAGAGAAATTACAGGGCTTAGAGATATAAGATCTTAGATCTCTGGGTGACGAGCGCAGTGCAGTGCTAGGTAGTGATTTGGACTCTTCGTGTTCCAATAGCTGTCAATAGTGTCACTGTGATGTTATGTGTCAGGCATGTTGCTTACCATCAGGCACTTGTCATGATCGTCTCGTCACTCTTTATTTAAAAAACAAAACAACGAAGATCTGGCAATCGTGGCATCTTGGACTAAATTGTCAAGGAGTCTCCTTTGCAGTAGTTATAAGTATACAGTCAATTTAATAGGAGCGGAGCGGATGCGGAGCCTCCGCATGTCTAAAACCATAAAAACTTTAATACAATGTATACATACATAAATTACGCGTCACTTTGTTTATCCCCGATATACTCCAAGACCACATAACCGATTTTAATCAAACTTGCACATAGTGTGCAGTTTAATCCAACTTGAACGACAGGACAGTTTTTATGTCAAGTCTTTATTTATGACAATATCTGAGCGAAGCCGGAATGGGCCGCTAGTTGTTTTATAGATTTAAATTAGTATTGTGTATATATATTCTTGTGTGTGTGTTTCGGTGCTGAAACGTGGACACTAACAGTAAAAGCAGTCCGAAAATTCAAAGTCGCTCAGCGAGCTATGGAAAGAGCTATGCTTGGAGTTTCTCTGAGAGATTGTATTCGTAATGAAGTCATCCGTCAGAGAACCAAAGTCACCGACATAGCTCAGCGCATCAGCAAGCTGAAATGGCAGTGGGCTGGTCATATCTGTTGCAGAACCGATAACCGTTGGGGTAGACGAGTTCTGGTGTGGAGACCACGAATCGGCAAACGTAGTGTAGGACGCCCTGAGACTAGATGGAGTGACGATATACGAAATACAGCTGGTAACGGTTGGAAACGTAAAGCCCAGGATCGGGCTGAGTGGCGTATTATTGGAGAGGCCTATGTCCAGCAGTGGACGAATGTGGGCTGATTATGATGATGATGTGTGTGTTCAGTGTGTATGTGTTAGTGTGAGTTGTGCACATGTTGCGTTTGAAAGAGCACACGTTTCGGGTCTGTATTATTATTATTGTGTCATCGGGAATACAGGCGCGTTTGTAGTTCGGTCGTTACGCAATCCGGTCCAGTTTGCATCCCGGCAATGACATGAAATGCTGTCATTCTCCACCATTGTTTAGTTTTATGTTGTGGCACGATTCCAACTGGCTCGCCGTATTCCCTGCTGCAGTATCCCGTATTTCGTGACCTCATTGGATTTGGTTTACGTATGAAATAATGTAAAATATTTTTAAGATAATTTTAACAAAAAAGAACCGACTTTCAACGGAAAACTTATAAAGTAAAAAAGTTTTCCTCGATTTCTCTAGGATGTCATCATCAGATCCTGGTTTCCTTATCATGGTACCACCCTTGGAATATCTTCTTTACAACAAAATAATAATCATCGAAATCGGTTCATAAACGACGAAGTTATCCGCGAACACACATAAAATAAAAAAAATAAAAAAAAAACATACATACGGTCGAATTGAGAAACCTCCTTTTTTTGAAGTCGGTTAAAAATAGTAAAGAATATAGCAAGAAATAATAAGCTTTTTCTGAGTAATACAATTAATTTCCATTTTTAACCCCCGACCAAAAAAAGGGGTGTTATAAGTTTGACGTCGATGTCTGTCTGTCTGTCTGTCTGTGTGTGTGTCTGTCTGTGGCACCGTAGAGCTCAAACGGATGGGCCGATTATAATGCGGTTTTTTTTATTTGAAAGTTAATATCCGTGCGGATGTTCTTAGCTATGTTTGGTTAATATCAATTCAAGATGGCCGCCGCCACAAAATGGCGGACAAAATATTTCTTCACAATCTACCTCAATATGGGTATCAAATGAAAGGGCTTGACTAGTAGAATACTATATACTATAAAAAAATTCAAATCCAACATGGCCGCCACCACAAAATGGCGAATTATATTATTTTTTTCACAATTCTCTTAATATGAGTATCAAATGAAAGGGCTACTAGTAGACTAGTAGAATGTTGTACATCGATAACAAATCTGAGGTAGGCGGGGGTTTATCAAAATTTTTAATTTTGTTCTTGTAATCATTGTTTATTTTGTAAGTCACCCTACAATTTAAGCAGTAGTACAATGCGGCTAATCGTTGAACCGCCGCATTACAAAACGGCCCTGTTTTTCAAAACGGCTAGCCGTAACGTACGGCTAATTATGCAATCCGACTTCGACATATATACTAAATTTCAACCAAATCCCTCCAGTAGTTTTTGCGTGAAAGAGTAACAAACATCCGTCCATACTTACAAACATTCGCGTTTATAATATCAGTATGATAATATCTTAAGTGCAAGAAGTACTAACCTGAAGGAAGTTATGTTTTCAAACTTCAGGGTGTCGCTTTTTCGTGACAGACGCGCGCATCTTACTAATTCATTCTCATTATTTTTCTCTGAAGCCCGAGTGACACGAGGCTAGTGTTCAAGCTAGTGTTAGTAAACTAGCAGGCAGGCGTGGTCCCAGCCTCGAATTTTGAGGGGGTCACCAGTACGCCGCAGCCTCAGTTTGTAGGGGGGGGTGTCACCAGTAGAGATACAATAAATCGAGCAAAAAAATACTTCACTAGTAGCGCCCCACGATTTTACCCGCGTAGTTCCCTTTCCAGTTGTTTTCCCGCGTTAAAAAATAGATATTTTTAATTTTCTTACATTTTTAGTTTCACATACATACACGATTTTGGGGAGTCATGTCCCCTGTGACCCCCCCTTTGGACCGCGCATGCTAGCAAGCTTGTACTTCTCGCTTCGTGTAGAACGAAGCTTGTCTTCACGAAGCTACTAGTACTAGCTTGAAAATCTAGCATCGTATCGCTCGGGAATAACTCGCCAAAAAAAGTGTCACTTCAAATAACATAACAAGTATGAGGTTGAAAATATCCCATAAGGGCATACCCCGAGCAAATGACCTTGAGTATTTCTTACCTCACCGCAAGAAAGAGCAAGAGAGAAACAGTAGGATTTCTCGCTGTTTTACGCTACAATTTTAGAATAAGCTCTTTATAAAATCAGATTTTGGTCTTTTGAAAAAAATATTTCAACAAAAATGTTCGTAATTCAATTGCCTATCCGTTGGTGTAAGTACAAAATTCAAATGGCGGATTTTCGAGTAGATGCATGATAATTACAATTATTTATATTTTCTAAGGTTTCGTTGGGACAAGATTATTCAAACAATAAATTAATTATATAAAAAAAACTACCATTTTGAAGCCAAGAAACTGTAGAAATTTAATGTATTATTACCAGTTGATATTTGTTTTGGCTAATGAGTACTACTAGCTACTGCACAAACAACTCGTTTTGCTGGGGGAAGTCCCTTAACTTACCTTAACCCTAATTCGAACATCCCGATTGCATAAAAAATAACTGCGTGAGTACCTATTTCCCGTCTTAATGAAGTACTGAGCCCTGACACTGTCACATCCTCATTACCTAGAAGCGAACGAAGCAACGATCACTGGCCATTAGTGCCTGTGGTTTCCCAACCAGCTACGATCACGGGATCTACATTTTGAAGCTTTATTGGAAATGAAAACTTCTTTCGGCGCGCCACAGACAGATTTTTCGTTGGCTGTGAATTGAATTCTAGCGTCACGCTCGGGTATGATAAGAAAGCTTCGAGTGAACTCGGAACCATGGCCATTGGCCATGCCCTCCGGTTTTTCCAGCTTATTCTGAGAAAATCGACATGTTTCTAAGAATCTTCTCCTTTTTCCAAATTTTCTCCTTGCAACTTAGCATTCAGCCTTTTTGTATTACTTCGCACCAGGGCCCCAAGATACAAGCTCGGTGGTAAGTTTGGGGCCCGCTAAATGTCTTTTTATATACACAAATACTGTAATCAACCTTTTCTGCTATCTTATGAAGTTTTTGTTTCTGTGTATTTTCTGTGTGCAAATAAATTATTCTATTCTAATCTTTCTATGCCATGGGACTCTGTTTTTCCAAGAGAAGTCCTTGAGTCCCAGCAGTGGGAACATTTACTGGGCTGCTTAATGCTTATGGATTAAAAGTTTTTGAAGTTTAAAAGAGACGAGCAGTACATGTGCCTGATGGTAAGCAAACATGCCTGCCACTTAACAGCACAGTGACACGCTGCTATTGGAACACGATGCGCCCAAATCATTACCTAGCACTGCACTGCGCTCGTCACCCAGATATCTAAGATGTTGTATCTCTAAGCCCTGTGATTTCTCTGGAAACATTGGCCTTACAACTGGGACACAGTAATGTTAGCACATTACTGCATGGCGGTACAATAATTGGCAAAGGTGTGGTACTTTCCTATGGGGACTCTGCCAAGAGTCCTACCACTACAATTTATTTACCCTCTTGTCAATTGCTATAAAACTCAAAGATTGCTTTCAAATTAGACCATCTGTTCCAAAGTTACGATAGCGACAGACACATCGATGATGCTTTAAGATTAAAATATGGCTGCAGACATCTCAATCGACCTTCATAACTACATCACCCATTGTTTAGAATTCATCAAGCGAAACTAGATAGGTACTCATTGATAAAAGAGGATTAGCAAGGTCATACAGGAATACTGCAGGTCTACTACGAAGTCCGATAAACGATATATCGGCCGAAGTTATGGACGTTTATACCACGAAACACAATCGGTCGGTTGATCTGATCGGGCGTTTCGTTCATACCGACCGACACTGATTTGACAGTTTTTGTGTCATCAACCGACCGATTGTGTTTCGTGGTATAAAACGTCCATAACTGCGGCCGATATATCGTTTATCGGACTTCGTAGTAGACCTGCTGTAACAGCCCAAAAGAAACGCCTTTTACTCATAATTAAACCACATTTGCGATATCATCAACAAATCTGTTGTTTTAATACATCGTCTTGTGGTAGAACTATTCGCAGAATCCGCCTGTGTGTGTACTCTTTGTGTATTGGAAGGGCAGTGGTTCCAGATAAATTACAGGGCATGATAAATGATCTTATATCTCTGGGTGACGAGCGCAATGCAGTGCCAGGCAACATTGTCGATGGCCAGCGGGATATGTCCTTGGTCTCGGTCTGCCAAGCCAATACAATAAGCTCGGAAGCTTCGCTGCGTGACGATCATCTCATTAACGCATGTACTAAATATAGTATCTATTCAGGGTTACACAAGACACCTTGGTGTTGCTCGCTATGGGTAAAATTCACCCAGCCTGTGTAAATTCTGGTCTACGAGTATATTTTTGAAGTGAAAACTTTTTTTTGGCGCACCACATACAGATTTTTCGTGGGCTGTGAATTGAATTCTAGCGATTAATGATGATAAGTCTTCGGGTAAACTCGGGACCATGGCCATGCTCATGGCCACGACCTCCGGTTTCCCCCGCGTAGTTTCCAAAGTGAGCTATCAAATTCTGAGTTATAAGTTTTCACTTCTATCGGCAGTTCCTACAAATGCCAATATTTTTTTACCCAATCACAGTGCGCTGTGCTTTTAGGTAGCTTCAAGTTGGACTTGAAGCACGACAGTCAGTTCGCGCGACAAGCTTTCGAAAGGCGAACCGTGGCCGACCCCGGGTTCAAAACCACGCGCACCATGACAGCTTTTCGAAGTCATGTGCGTAATGCCGCTCTATTGATTTATATCGATGAGAAGTTTTTTTTTGTTCAGTCGATCATACTTTGAGGTTATCGAAAACGGTAAGAAATCAATAAAAACAAAAGATATAAGTAGGTCCAAAGGTATCGGTTTTTTAATTGGACCTCCATTTAAAAAACCACCCTCCCGTCGTCTTCTTCTGGGAGACGACGACGGGAGCCTTCCCGCAACCATGAGTGCACAAGGTACCGACTACAGACAGTCACTACAGACTATTTCAGTACTTTTAAAGTAAAGGTCGTTTTACGGTCGATAAATTATTTAGTGCAGAACAAAAAAATGCCTAAACATAAAGTAGCAGAAGGCAATCTCATCGCTAAAAGCGCTCTTCCAAGCAACAGTGTTAGGCCCTTGTATTGTTAATTCCTTCGCATTTTAACATTAAAAAAACTCATCTCACGCAAATATAATGGCGGTCAAACACACCCTATCATTGTGTAAAATTAAAAAAAAGCGATTGTCGTTGGCTCTATGGCACGGCGACAATAAAGAAACTCCTGAGGAAGATACACAGGAGACATCTTTAAATGGCTTTCAATAGGAGTGCAAATTGAGGAAGTTTAACCGTTGAGAGGCTATTAATTATACACAGCTATAAATCCAAACCAATTTTTCCTTGAAAATCTCTTGGAATCATGCCAATATTTATTAGTGAAAAAACATGAAACACCTTGTTATAACACATTTTGTTAATACACGCCAAAACCACGAACTTATTAATTGTATTATTTATCTTTACCTCCTTATCCAGCGAAAGAATCTGTTTCCTGCTCTCTTCTCGTTATTTTTCTTCTTTTTCCCCATTTTCCGTTGACTTTATTACTGGCATAAAACACTTGAACGTTGGTCTTAAAAAACACAATCACTGTCTATGGCCACTAATAAACTTTTAATTTTAGAACGTGGCGTTGTATGGCACTCGACACTGGACAACTTATCAGGATAGATTCTTTATTTGAAATTTATTGGACTGTTTTCGGCCAGTACAGGACTCTATTGGGCTCTAGAAAGAGGTTAGATTAAAATTTCGAATAAGGATTTAAAAAACTGGTTAGGAAACTCTTTTCATAAATAAAGTTGTTATGTACAAAAAGCAAGTAAAGACAGCAAAAAATCAAACGTTATTTTACAGAGGGATAATCTCCTAATATTTACCAAATAACACAGCAAACGACGCAGAAAGAGAAAACAAAATTTGAAATAGGAATAGAATTCGAATTCCGAATGAGGTGCACGACGGGCGCGCGCGCCGAGACTGGCGCGTGGCCACGTTCAAATTTAGAAGCTAAAAAAAAAGAAAACACACTGGCTGGATGCACATTGCGAGAAATGCATGTGTTTTATTTATATTCCTATCCACTCATAAAAGATCTTAGACGCCATGATCGAAGCTCGAGATTAAGATGGTGCGGTGTACCGCATAATGACATATTGCATGAAATTACCAGCAATTGTGACAATTTTCAACGGAGGAAACAATACAGTTTTGATTATGCTATCACAGCTAAATCTATAATAATGTGCCTATGGTTTGTTGTCCTTCGTACAATCGCTTCGTTCGCTTCCAGTCCGTTATCGTCCATTGCTGAGCGTACCGTATCTCTTTGTGTACGCCACTTATCCATTATACTGGATTCTATGATAATCGGATCACGATCCACGTTTTTCAGAATATCGCCGACCTATTGGTCAATCCCTTACATTACATTAAAATAAGTATGATCAGAAAATGGTATTTTCCAAGGCGACACTGTTAGCCCTATATTGCTCTATCTTAATCTAGACCCATTAGCAAATACTCTACCCCTAAACTAATAGGAAAAGATGTAAAGCCGGTGGATAACGTTGCTTTGTCTGGCAAATTCTTGGAAGTTTAATCACTCAATCATCAACTCTTACAATAAAAAAGAGCAGCGAAATTAGGTCTTGATCTTTTAGCAATATCGACATAAAATTAATGACAGATGGCATGATTTGTAATGGTACTATTTTGAAATTTATCATTTAAGTATTTTATACATTCATGACATTTAAAAGGTAAACATTTAAAATGTGGCTATGTAAAGTTGGTATTATTTAAATTTTATCAATGTATTAATGGTTTGTCGCGCGTGTTGGCATGGCTTTAAGTGCCAACGCCAAGTTTAATTCATTAATAAATAAATAATAAAATACATATAGATAATGTATTATTACGTGAACGATTTATCTAAATCCGGAAAAGCCAGACGAAACAAATACAAAAACAATAACCAAATAAGAGATGTTGTAAACAAAAAGTTTTTAAAACTGTTTTCAAGCCGCACACGCTACTAACTCCCAGGAATGCTTATAAATCCCTTGAAACTCTTCGAAGGGTAAACACTAGCATTACAAGACCTCCCTCACTTCCCTACACCCGAAGCACCAACGAACAAAGATCACTACATTAATGACAATGGAGAGATCACAATACACTGGTCAGACTTTCGCGGGCTGACGAAAGCGAAATGACACGTTTAAACTTCCTGTTCCGTTTTCGAAATTCTTATTAATCTATTTTGATGGACAGCTGTCAGCTTGAAAAAAGAACACTGCTCGAGCATAGACAATTGTTATTTTTTTTCACCGTGAAAAATTACGAGCGCGGGCGACGAGTCCCGTAGCGTCAGGCGAAAGCAAATATAAGGCGAGTACTGGCCTAAAATATTTTCACACGAAAATGCAGAGCGTTTCGGGAAGTCGTCGTGGTTTAATTATAGTACAGAGATGAATCGACACAGTATATGTGTGAATCACAGATAAAATTACGCACCACACAAAACAGTTTCATGGTTTGGCACAGTTCGTTGAGCACGTTTATATATTTTTAATTAAATTAAAAAATAAATGTGTATGTGTACTTTTTTAATTAACCTTAGTTGTCCCACTGCTGGGCTAAATTTCCTAGTTCACCCGAAGATTTCTTTCATTTACGAGCGTGACGCTTAAACTCAATTCATAGTCCACAGTCACAGTCAAAAATCTTGTGCGTGGTGCGCCAAAAGAGGTGTATTCGTTTCAAAAAAATCCAAATGACAACACGGAATGGAATGGTCTGTGGAATAGCTGATTCTTAACAGCAAAAAAGGAAAGTTTGTCTGTAAATTTAGTGTATACTGTTGTATTAGTCACAGCGCACCACGTGCCAGAGTGTCCTCTCTCCGCGGCTAGAGGCGGGTCGCGTCACGTTCACGTTTTTGGCAGCGATTACACTAGTATTGTTACAGCATTTAATCTAATAGATAATAATGAAGTGTAACGCTTTTAGTAATCCTAAATCGTCCTAAACAGCTCAACCAATTACGTTTTGTTTTTCTTCAACTTATTTTGAATCGATTTTTGTCTTGTCTCAAAACAGCTAATTTTTATTTCTCAGTCAGAGATGCAACTTTTTTAATCTATTATAATATAATTGTTTTTCTTTTTTTTTAAAAAACGAAACGAACGATTTAAATGGCTCATAGATTTATATGAGACCATTCGGAAGGGTTTAATTTAGAACATCGAAAAAAAACTCTGAGAACACAGACTGAAGTGTAAAAACAATGTGTAAAATACGCACATTGTTTTGTTTTGTGCGTAAATACGTACAAAAAAGTACACAGTAAACATATGGCTCATTAAAAGCGTTCGGTAACAATGCCGCGAGTTCCATGGTTTTTGCTCACCCACAGATTCCTTAAAGCGCCTAAAGCAGTTTTCACTTCTAAAGCACAGCAGTGAAAGCTAGGGATGCCCGTTACGATACGATATATCGGAATATCGATACAGCACTATACGATATATCGATATTTGATGCGATATTTTGACCATACGATACGCTTCGATATATCGCATTCTTATAAAAATATCGCATTACCATATCGTATCAAACTATGTCGGTGATTAATTTGTAAAATTTTAAAGTACCTATTACATCATCACTAAACGATAATAGACAGTGCCATTGAATATATTGTTATTAGTAATAAGAGAATGATAACGTCGACAAAATTGTTTATGGCACAAGAACAGCCGGCTTTTATTTAGACTTGGAGGTAGATTTAAATAATCTTTGAACTTTGTAGTACCGTCAAATATGATTAATAAATGTTTAGTTTATGTTCTCCTTTTCATTCCGTTCGTAGCTGGGCACACACTTTCCGAAAGCCATAATAGGTTAAATCCACAGCGCTTATCCAAATTATTATTTTTGCGTTGTTTAAGTGCTGATCAATGGCAATTGTGATTTTTTTGTTGAATAAAACTATTCTAAATACATATAATTATTTGTTTCTTTTAAAAAATTAAAAAAATATAGTAAAGCTACTAAAAAGATAACCCTTTGCACGATATATACTTATTATATCGCATATTAAATGAAAGGCATGCGATACGGTTACGATACGATATATCGATACAAAGGAAATCGATAATATCGCGTATCGATACAACCAAGTTCGATACAGTTACGATGCGATATATCGATACAATACACTTTTTTGGGCATCCCTAAGTGAAACATGTTCGCAGGCGACCTGTTAACTTTACAGTGATATAAATTACCACTAGATATAGACACCGTTTAATGTGGCAGGTTTAGTATGTCTATTTTCAAAGGTGTTGCCAACATTTTATTACAGTATGCTCCTACGCTAGGTCGCACAGAAAGCATGTGCTAAATCAAAAGGGTAACTACATAACGTTTGGCAACTGAAATATATAGTCCACTAGCGTCCCAGCTTCGCTCGGATCTTCTCAAATAAAGACTTTTAATTTTCTTTATGTATTATCTCCAACTTAATAGTTTTATTTATCAAACCACTGTATTTTAACAAAAATTGTTTCTAGGCGCACATACTTTGTAAAGTAATACAGTTCTGTACAGTATAATTTAATGTTATAACATGTGTCTATTACATTCTGTTTTGTGTTAGCTAGGCTAGCTGCTCTCGCGATAACTTTGACAGAATGCTAGCAGCGCTTGTGCCCTTCAATGATACCCATTCGGTAGGCTAGCTGCTCTCGCGATAACTTTGACAGAATGCTAGCAGCGCTTGTGCCTTCAATGATACCCATTCGGTAGGCTAGCTGCTCTCGCGATAACTTTGACAGAATGCTAGCAGCGCTTGTGCCCTTCAATGATACCCATTCGGTAGGCTAGCTGCTCTCGCGATAACTTTGACAGAATGCTAGCAGCGCTTGTGCCCTTCAATGATACCCATTCGGTAGGCTAGCTGCTCTCGCGATAACTTTGACAGAATGCTAGCAGCGCTTGTGCCCTTCAATGATACCCATTCGGTAGGCTAGCTGCTCTCGCGATAACTTTGACAGAATGCTAACTTTGACAGCAGCGCTTGTGCCCTTCAATGATACCCATTCGGTAGGCTAGCTGCTCTCGCGATAACTGACAGAATGCTAGCAGCGCTTGTGCCCTTCAATGATACCCATTCGGTAGGCTAGCTGCTCTCGCGATAACGACAGAATAAGCGCTTGTGCCCTTCAATGATACCCATTCGGTAGGCTAGCTGCTCTCGCGATAACTTTGACAGAATGCTAGCAGCGCTTGTGCCTTCAATGATACCCATTCGGTAGGCTAGCTGCTCTCGCGATAACTTTGACAGAATGCTAGCAGCGCTTGTGCCCTTCAATGATACCCATTCGGTAGGCTAGCTGCTCTCGCGATAACTTTGACAGAATGCTAGCAGCGCTTGTGCCCTTCAATGATACCCATTCGGTAGGCTAGCTGCTCTCGCGATAACTTTGACAGAATGCTAGCAGCGCTTGTGCCCTTCAATGATACCCATTCGGTAGGCTAGCTGCTCTCGCGATAACTTTGACAGAATGCTAGCAGCGCTTGTGCCCTTCAATGATACCCATTCGGTAGGCTAGCTGCTCTCGCGATAACTTTGACAGAATGCTAGCAGCGCTTGTGCCCTTCAATGATACCCATTCGGTAGGCTAGCTGCTCGCGATAACTTTGACAGAATGCTCCCTTCAATGCGATAACTTGCTCTCGATAACTTTGACAGAATGCTAGCAGCGCTTGTGCCCTTCAATGATACCCATTCGGTAGGCTAGCTGCTCTCGCGATAACTTGCTAGCACAGAATGCTAGCAGCGCGCTTGTGCCCTTCAATGATACCCATTCGGTAGGCTAGCTGCTCTCGCGATAACTTTGACAGAATGCTAGCAGCGCTTGTGCCCTTCAATGATACCCATTCGGTAGGCTAGCTGCTCTCGCGATAACTTTGACAGAATGCTAGCAGCGCTTGTGCCCTTCAATGATACCCATTCGGTAGGCTAGCTGCTCTCGCGATAACTTTGACAGAATGCTAGCAGCGCTTGTGCCTCTTCAATGATACCCATCCTTCCATCGTGAGGCTAGCTGCTCTCGCGCTAACTTTGACAGAATGCTAGCCGCGTTTGTGCCTTTCAATGATACCCATCCATGCTCTCGGTAGGCTAGCTGCTCGCGATAACTTTGCGACAGAATGCTAGCAGCGCTTGTGCCCTTCAATGATACCCATTCGGTAGGCTAGCTGCTCTCGCGATAACTTTGACAGAATGCTAGCAGCGCTTGTGCGCCTTCAATGATACCCATTCGGTAGGCTAGCTGCTCTCGCGATAACTTTGACAGAATGCTTTGAATGATAGAAGCTGCTCTCGCGAGCACGCTAGCTTTGTGCCTTTCAATGATACCCATCCGGTAGAGCTAGCTGCTCTCGCGATAACTTTGACAGAATGCTGCGCCGCGCTTGTGCCTTTCAATGATACCCATTCGGTGACAGAATGCTAGCTGATACCCATTGATACCCATTCGGTGAGACTAGCTGCTCTCGCGATAACTTTGACAGAATGCTAGCAGCGCTTGTGCCTTCAATGATACCCATCGGTAGACTAGCTAGGCTAGCTGCTCTCGCGCTAACTTTGACAGAATGCTAGCCGCGTTTGTGCCTTTCAATGATACCCATCCGGTAGGCTAGCTGCTCTCGCGATAACTTTGACAGAATGCTAGCAGCGCTTGTGCCCTTCAATGATACCCATTCGGTAGGCTAGCTGCTCTCGCGATAACTTTGACAGAATGCTAGCAGCGCTTGTGCCCTTCAATGATACCCATTCGGTAGGCTAGCTGCTCTCGCGATAACTTTGACAGAATGCTAGCAGCGCTTGTGCCTTTCAATGATACCCATCCGGTAGGCTAGCTGCTCTCGCGCTAACTTTGACAGAATGCTAGCCGCGTTTGTGCCTTTCAATGATACCCATCCGGTAGACTAGCTGCTCTCGCGATAACTTTGACAGAATGCTAGCCGCGTTTGTGCCTTTCAATGATACCCATCCGGTAGACTAGCTGCTCTCGCGCTAACTTTGACAGAATGCTAGCCGCGTTTGTGCCTTTAAATGATACCCATTTGGTAGACAAGCTGCTCTCGCGATAACTTTGACAGAATGCTAGCAGCGCTTGTGCCTTTCAATGATACCCATCCGGTAGACTAGCTGCTCTCGCGATAACTTTGACAGAATGCTAGCAGCGCTTGTGCCTTTCAATGATACCCATCCGGTAGGCTAGGCTGCGCTAACTTTGACAGCTGCTCGCGATAACTTTGACAGAATGCTAGCCGCGTTTGTGCCTTTCAATGATACCCATTTGGTAGACTAGCTGCTCCGTTTGTGCCTTCAAATGATACCCATTTGGTAGGCTAGCTTTGACTTTGACAGAATGCTAGCCGCGTTTGTGCCTTTGCAGATAATGATACCCATTTGGTAAATAGCTGCTCTCGCGCTAACTTTGACAGAATGCTAGCCGCGTTTGTGCCTTTCAATGATACCCATTTGGTAGACTAGCTGCTCTCGCGCTAACTTTGACAGAATGCTAGCCGCGTTTGTGCCTTTAAATGATACCCATCCGGTAGACTAGCTGCTCTCGCGCTAACTTTGACAGAATGCTAGCCGCGTTTGTGCCTTTAAATGATACCCATCCGGTAGGCTAGCTGCTCTCGCGCTAACTTTGACAGAATGCTAGCCGCGTTTGTGCCTTTCAATGATACCCATCCGGTAGGCTAGCTGCTCGCGCTAACTTTGACAGAATGCTAGCCGCGTTTGTGCCTTTCAATGATACCCATCCGGTAGACTAGCTGCTCTCGCGCTAACTTTGACAGAATGCTAGCCGCGTTTGTGCCTTTAAATGATACCCATCCGGTAGACTGCTAGCTTGCTCGCGGTAGGCTAACTTTGACAGAATGCTAGCCGCGTTTGTGCCTTTAAATGATACCCATTTGGTAGACTAGCTGCTCTCGCGCTAACTTTGACAGAATGCTAGCCGCGTTTGTGCCTTTAAATGATACCCATTTGGTAGACTAGCTGCTCTCGCGCTAACTTTGACAGAATGCTAGCCGCGTTTGTGCCTTTAAATGATACCCATTTAGGTAGACTAAATGATACTGCTCTGCTCTCGCGCTAACTTTGACAGAATGCTAGCCGCGTTTGTGCCTTTAAATGATACCCATCCGGTAGACTAGCTGCTCTCGCGCTAACTTTGACAGAATGCTAGCCGCGTTTGTGCCTTTAAATGATACCCATTTGGTAGACTAGCTGCTCTCGCGCTAACTTTGACAGAATGCTAGCCGCGTTTGTGCCTTTAAATGATACCCATTTGGTAGACTAGCTGCTCTCGCGCTAACTTTGACAGAATGCTAGCCGCGTTTGTGCCTTTAAATGATACCCATCCGGTAGGCTAGCTGCTCTCGCGCTAACTTTGACAGAATGCTAGCCGCGTTTGTGCCTTTCAATGATACCCATCCGGTAGGCTAGCTGCTCTCGCGCTAACTTTGACAGAATGCTAGCCGCGTTTGTGCCTTTAAATGATACCCATTTGGTAGACTAGCTGCTCTCGCGCTAACTTTGACAGAATGCTAGCCGCGTTTGTGCCTTTCAATGATACCCATCCGGTAGGCTAGCTGCTCTCGCGCTAACTTTGACAGAATGCTAGCCGCGTTTGTGCCTTTAAATGATACCCATTTGGTAGACTAGCTGCTCTCGCGCTAACTTTGACAGAATGCTAGCCGCGTTTGTGCCTTTAAATGATACCCATCCGGTAGGCTAGCTGCTCTCGCGCTAACTTTGACAGAATGCTAGCCGCGTTTGTGCCTTTAAATGATACCCATTTGGTAGACTAGCTGCTCTCGCGCTAACTTTGACAGAATGCTAGCCGCGTTTGTGCCTTTAAATGATACCCATTTGGTAGACTAGCTGCTCTCGCGCTAACTTTGACAGAATGCTAGCCGCGTTTGTGCCTTTAAATGATACCCATTTGGTAGACTAGCTGCTCTCGCGCTAACTTTGACAGAATGCTAGCCGCGTTTGTGCCTTTAAATGATACCCATTTGGTAGACTAGCTGCTCGCTGCTCAGAATGCTAGCGCGTTTGTGCTTTGACAGAATGCTGCTCGCGCTAACTTTGACCCGCGTTTGTGCCTTTAAATGATACCCATTTGGTAGACTAGCTGCTCTCGCGCTAACTTTGACAGAATGCTAGCCGCGTTTGTGCCTTTAAATGATACCCATTTGGTAGACTAGCTGCTCTCGCTAACTTTGACAGAATGCTAGCCGCGTTTGTGCCTTTAAATGATACCCATTTGGTAGACTAGCTGCTCTCGCGCTAACTTTGACAGAATGCTAGCCGCGTTTGTGCCTTTAAATGATACCCATTTGGTAGACTAGCTGCTCGCGCTAACTTTGACAGAATGCTAGCCGCGTTTGTGCCTTTAAATGATACCCATCCGGTAGGCTAGCTGCTCTCGCGCTAACTTTGACAGAATGCTAGCCGCGTTTGTGCCTTTAAATGATACCCATTTGGTAGACTAGCTGCTCTCGCGCTAACTTTGACAGAATGCTAGCCGCGTTTGTGCCTTTCAATGATACCCATTTGGTAGGCTAGCTGCTCTCGCGCTAACTTTGACAGAATGCTAGCCGCGTTTGTGCCTTTAAATGATACCCATTTGGTAGTCTAGCTGCTCTCGCGCTAACTTTGACAGAATGCTAGCCGCGTTTGTGCCTTTAAATGATACCCATTTGGTAGACTAGCTGCTCTCGCTAACTTTGACAGAATACCCATGCTGCTAGCCGCGTTTGTGCCTTTAAATGATACCCATTTGGTAGACTAGCTGCTCTCGCTAATCTATTTGACAGAATGCTAGCCGCGTTTGTGCCTTTAAATGATACCCATTTGGTAGACTAGCTGCCTCGCGTTTGACAGAATGCTAGCCGCGTTTGTGCCTTTAAATGATACCCATTTGGTAGACTAGATACCCATGCTAGACTAGCTGCTCTTAACTTTGACAGAATGCTAGCCGCGTTTGTGCCTTTAAATGATACCCATTTGGTAGACTAGCTGCTCTCGCGCTAACTTTGACAGAATGCTAGCCGCGTTTGTGCCTTTAAATGATACCCATTTGGTAGACTAGCTGCTCTCGCGCTAACTTTGACAGAATGCTAGCCGCGTTTGTGCCTTTAAATGATACCCATTTGGTAGACTAGCTGCTCTCGCGCTAACTTTGACAGAATGCTAGCCGCGTTTGTGCCTTTAAATGATACCCATTTGGTAGACTAGCTGCTCTCGCCAACTTTGACAGAATGCTAGCCGCGTTTGTGCCTTTAAATGATACCCATTTGGTAGACTAGCTGCTCGCGCTATCAACTTTGACAGAATGCTAGCCGCGTTTGTGCCTTTAAATGATACCCATTTGGTAGACTAGCTGCTCTCGCGCTAACTTTGACAGAATGCTAGCCGCGTTTGTGCCTTTCAATGATACCCATCCGGTAGGCTAGCTGCTCGCGCTAACTTTGACAGAATGCTAGCCGCGTTTGTGCCTTTAAATGATACCCATCCGGTAGACTAGCTGCTCTCGCGCTAACTTTGACAGAATGCTAGCCGCGTTTGTGCCTTTAAATGATACCCATTTGGTAGACTAGCTGCCTCGCGCTAACTTTGACAGAATGCTAGCCGCGTTTGTGCCTTTAAATGATACCCATTTGGTAGACTAGCTGCTCGCGCTAACTTTGACAGAATGCTAGCCGCGTTTGTGCCTTTAAATGATACCCATTTGGTAGACTAGCTGCTCTCGCGCTAACTTTTTGACAGAATGCTAGCCGCGTTTGTGCCTTTAAATGATACCCATTTGGTAGACTAGCTGCTCTCGCGCTAACTTTGACAGAATGCTAGCCGCGTTTGTGCCTTTAAATGATACCCATTTGGTAGACTAGCTGCTCGCGCTAACTTTGACAGAATGCTAGCCGCGTTTGTGCCTTTTGTGCCTTTAAATGATACCCATTCGGTAGACTAGCTGCTCTCGCGCTAACTTTGACAGAATGCTAGCCGCGTTTGTGCCTTTAAATGATACCCATGTAGCTGCTTTTGAAGAATGATACCCGTTTGGCCTAGATACTATTTGCTGCTCTCGCGCTAACTTTGACAGAATGCTAGCCGCGTTTGTGCCTTTAAATGATACCCATTTGGTAGACTAGCTGCTCTCGCGCTAACTTTGACAGAATGCTAGCCGCGTTTGTGCCTTTAAATGATACCCATTTGGTAGACTAGCTGCTGCTCGCGCTAACTTTGACAGAATGCTAGCCGCGTTTGTGCCTTTAAATGATACCCATTTGGTAGACTAGCTGCTCGCGCTAACTTTGACAGAATGCTAGCCGCGTTTGTGCCTTTAAATGATACCCATTCGGTAGACTAGCTGCTCGCGCTAACTTTGACAGAATGCTAGCCGCGTTTGTGCCTTTAAATGATACCCATTCGGTAGGCTAGCTGCTCTCGCGCTAACTTTGACAGAATGCTAGCCGCGTTTGTGCCTTTAAATGATACCCATTTGGTAGACTAGTTGCTCGCGCTAACTTTGACAGAATGCTAGCCGCGTTTGTGCCTTTAAATGATACCCATTTGGTAGACTAGCTGCTCGCGCTAACTTTGACAGAATGCTAGCCGCGTTTGTGCCTTTAAATGATACCCATTTGGTAGACTAGCTGCTCTCGCGCTAACTTTGACAGAATGCTAGCCGCGTTTGTGCCTTTAAATGATACCCATTTGGTAGACTAGCTGCTCTCGCGCTAACTTTGACAGAATGCTAGCCGCGTTTGTGCCTTTAAATGATACCCATTTGGTAGACTAGCTGCTCGCGCTAACTTTGACAGAATGCTAGCCGCGTTTGTGCCTTTAAATGATACCCATTTGGTAGACTAGCTGCTCTCGCGCTAACTTTGCTAGACAGAATGCTTAGCCGCGTTTGTGCCTTTAAATGATACCCATTCGGTAGGCTAGCTGCTCGCGCTAACTTTGACAGAATGCTAGCCGCGTTTGTGCCTTTAAATGATACCCATTCGGTAGACTAGCTGCTCTCGCGCTAACTTTGACAGAATGCTAGCCGCGTTTGTGCCTTTAAATGATACCCATTTGGTAGACTAGCTGCTCTCGCGCTAACTTTGACAGAATGCTAGCCGCGTTTGTGCCTTTAAATGATACCCATTTGGTAGACTAGCTGCTCTCGCGCTAACTTTGACAGAATGCTAGCCGCGTTTGTGCCTTTAAATGATACCCATTTGGTAGACTAGCTGCTCTCGCGCTAACTTTGACAGAATGCTAGCCGCGTTTGTGCCTTTAAATGATACCCATTTGGTAGACTAGCTGCTCGCGCTAACTTTGACAGAATGCTAGCCGCGTTTGTGCCTTTAAATGATACCCATTTGGTAGACTAGCTGCTCTTTGACAGAATGCCGCCCATTTGGTAGACTAGCTGCTCGCGCTAACTTTGACAGAATGCTAGCCGCGTTTGTGCCTTTAAATGATACCCATTTGGTAGACTAGCTGCTCGCGCTAACTTTGACAGAATGCTAGCCGCGTTTGTGCCTTTAAATGATACCCATTTGGTAGACTAGCTGCTCTCGCGCTAACTTTGACAGAATGCTAGCCGCGTTTGTGCCTTTAAATGATACCCATTTGGTAGACTAGCTGCTCTCGCGCTAACTTTGACAGAATGCTAGCCGCGTTTGTGCCTTTAAATGATACCCATTCGGTAGGCTAGCTGCTTTCGCGATAATTTTGACAGAATGCTTGTCGGGTGGGTTTGTGTCTTTAAATGATTTTGACATCCTTCTATACCTATAAAAATGAATGTTTGTCTGTATGTCATTTATAGAATAAACGCATGCATTAACGTAAACTATGCATTTGATCATGTGATGATCTTTAATCAAGAAACTATAAGAGCTATACTATTGAATCTTAGTAAGTAGATGTATTCCGTAAACCGCATTAAGATTTTCATACAAAAAATAGAAACAAACAATAATTTTTAGGGGTGTCCCAAGTATGGGACACTGGAGAACTGAAACTAAAAAAAAACAAAAACATCTACACCATACGTGTGGGTTATCAATGGATAGGTCCTCAAAAATGATATTGAGGTTTCTAACATATTTTATTTCTAAACTGAATAGTTTGCGCGGGAGATTCTTCCAAAGTGGTCAAATGTCCCCTCCTGTAACTTCTAAAATAAGAGAATGACAAAACAAAAAAAATTGGTTGCCTGTAAAGTCGGTATACGGGCGAAAGTTTTACGTGACAACGACTTTGAGTGGTAAAATAATTTTACGGAAGGGACGCGTGACTTTCACTTTTTATGTCTGTCTCTCTCGCTCTTAGGCGGGCTAACCATGCCCGAGTGGAAGGGACGCGTGCCCCTCACTCGCTCTCGTTGTGAGCGCATAACGTGAGCGGAGCGTAACGCAGTTTCTTGAAGTGTCATTCGGCAAACCAATTTATAAGACGTTGTCACGTCAAAACGTGTATGATGTACATTACCTTGTAAATTATCAACGAAAATTAGTTTGAATGAGATCTTTTAAGTAGTTTTATTTTAATACGTCATAAATTCACTATTCTTAAAACACTGATTAAAGCAACAACGAACTACAAGAACTTTTACATTGTGTTTTACTCGCTGCTACGGAAGCCTTCATGAGCGAGTCCGACTCGTACTTGACCACTTTTATTTATTATTATTGGTATTTAAGCAAGCAGTCTAACAACTAGATACTTTTTTAATGAGTCGGGTTTATTTTGTGAATTTGCACAGAATTGTTTACGTATAAAACATTTTTTCGGATTTAAAAGTAGCCTATGTGTTGCTTTAGATTGTAATCCACTTAAGCTCCAATTTTCAGCTTAAACCCTTCTTTCTGACTTGATTGATCTACAAACACCAAGACTTTCGCATTTATATCGTTAGTGAGATTAGGTTGACTACCCCTGCCACATCAAACTAAAGCCAGAATTACAGATTGCAGTAATATAATACTGTCAAAACTTGTCACATAATGTATTCATATTCATTTTACAATAACAACGATTTATCTACAACGAAGAAGGTCGTAAATTTCTTTGTAATACTCCACAATTTCCTACCATATTCGCTCACACTTTTATTTTGATGTGAAAACCTTTTTAGTCTTTTTTTTTATTTAGAGCCCATTGTGTCCCATTGTTGAGCAAAGGCCTCCCTCAAAAATCAAAGGTGCCAGTCAGGTCAACAAGTTAATAGATAGATGATATGTAGGCACAGGTAAGTGGTATTTATCCACCTGTTAGATTTGGCTGACACCGACTTCAAATACATGAATGAGTAGCGCTTATACTAATGATTTTAGTTTATTTTTCGCTTTTGAGTGCCTATTTGTGATTTTGAAGTCGGTTTAATTTTTTGTTCGAAAATAGTTTATTATATTAATACATAGTATTCCAGTAACGGCTGAATATTGTGTATCCAGGAATATAAACGGTGACTATTATTTGACTATCGCTTAACATCAGGCTGATCAAGTGTAAACCTCTAAAAGTAAAAAAAATGACTATTACCCAGTAACAGGTACGCCAGCCACCCTATTATTCTGAAAGCGATATATTCGATAATAGGAATATGAATATTTCAACCTAATATAACACCATGCGCGGTCCGAGGGGGGGGGGGGGTCACAGGGGACCTGACTTTTTGCTCGATTTACTGTATTTCTACTTGTGACCCCCCCCTCCCAAAACCTGGGGCTGCGTACTGGTGACCCCCTCCAGAATTCGAGGCTGGGACCGCGCCTGTACAACACCACTAACTTATTTCGAGATAGCGGCGATTTCCAGTCCAGTCTCTACTGAATAGTTACAAATTTGATGAACAGAAAATAGAACGTACCTTTGAAAGTGAGACAAGAAAAACAAAACGTTGTCTATGGCTAGACGCGATGCATTTCGCGCGCTGCAATCTGGCCAGTTGCCAAGTGACCAAACGGCGATGAGAGCGTCGACCTATGGTATATTCTTTTTTTTTATTACGGTTTGCGTTCGTAGCTGGTATCATGTATTAGCTTTAGTGCTGCGCTTGTAGAAATAATGAAATTGTACGTTATTGTTTTGCGATACTAACGAAAGATGTTTGTACTGGAATGGAATTTACTATTTGCTGTGCTCTACCGCACAATTAAATTTTTAATATAAATATATTATATAAATATTGGTGGACATTTCACACATAGCACCACCTGACCCCAAACTAAGCAAAGCTTGTTATATGTTTAGCTTGTAATCTCAGTAAGATAATTTATTGTAATTCAATTAAACCACTGTATTATCCTATTAATATAATAATTGTATATCGTTGGATGTTTGTTGGTCATCACGTCAGTAGTGGTAGGACTCCTAGCAGAGTCCGCCTGATCTCAATCCAAAGATGTGCCCTACCAAACTCAAGAGTGCTGGCAAAAAATAAGGGTTTCTGCTAAGTGAAATAGAGCGGAAAGAATAGCAGGACATCCAGCTTGCCAAATGATGGTATATTATTTCACAAGTAAGTAATTTAATGCAATAATTAGACAAGAACAAAATTAAAATTTTTGACTAACCCCGACTACCTCGGATTTGTTATCTGTACAACATTCTACTAGTTCCCTTTTATTTGATAACCATATTAAGAGAGTGTAAAATAAATGTATTTCGCCATTTCGTGGTAGCGGCCATCTTGGATTTGAAATTTGTCATAGTGCAAAGTATTTCACTAGTCAAGCCCTTTCGTTTGATACCCATATTGAGGCAGTAGTGAAAAAAATATATAAGTCGCTATTTTGTGGTAGCGGCCATATTAGATTTGAAATTTGTCATAGTGCAAAGTATTCTACTAGACAAGCCCTTTCGTTTGATACCCATATTGAGGTAGTAGTGAAAAAATAATATAATTCGCCATTTTGTGGTGGCGGCTATCTTGGATTTGATTTTTTTATAATGTATAGTATTTTACTAGTCAAGCCCTTTTATTTGATATCCATTTTGAGGTAGGTTGTGAAGAAATATTTTGTCCGCCATTTTGTGGAGGCGGCCATCTTGAATCGACATTAACCAAACATAGCTAAGAACATCCACACATAACCTTATAATTAAATAAATAAAATAACAAGAACAAAATTAAAAATTTTGATTAACCCCCGACTACCTACCTTAGATTTGTTATCTGTACAACATTCTACTAGTCAAGCCCTTTCATTTGATACCCATATTAAGGGAATTGTGAAAAAGGAAATGTAATTCGCCATTTTGTGGTAGCGGCCATCTTGGATTTGAAATTTGTCATAGTGCAAAGTATTCTACTAATCAAGCCCTTTCATTTGATACCCATATTGAGGTAGTAGTGAAAAATATTATATAATTCGCCATTTTGTGGTGGCGGCCATCTTGAATTTGAAATTTGTTATAGCGTTTAGTACTCTGCTAGTCAAGCCCTTTCATTTGATACCCATATTGAGGTAGGTTGTGAAGAAATATTTTGTCCGCCATTTTGTGGAGGCGGCCATTTTGAATCGATATTAACCAAACATAGCTAAGAACACCCGCACGGATATTAACTTTCAAATAAAAAAACCGCATCGAAATCGGCCCATCCGTTTGAGCTCTACGGTGCCACAGACAGACACACACACACAGACAGACAGACAGACAGACAGACAGACAGACAGACAGACCGACAGACAGACAGACAGACAGACATCGACGTCAAACTTATAACACCCCTTTTTTTTGTCGGGGGTTAAAAAATAAATTATTATTAACCTTCAAATAAAAAAACCGCATCAAAATCGGCCCATCCGTGTGAGCTCTACGGTGCCACAGACAGACACACACACAGACAGACAGACATCGACATCAAACTTATAACACCCCTTTTTTGGTCGGGGGTTAAAAAACATAACATCATCAATCTACAAAATTAAAATGAACATTAAAAAAAAACGAAATGGGAGCCCATTGAAGTCTTTCTTTGCATCCTGCTCTGTCCTTAGAAGTTTGCATAACATATCTCGTTTTGTCCGATCATTCGTAGAAAGTAGTGCACGTCACACGGATATTCGGCTAATCACAGCGCGGCTTCGGCATGAACGCGCGTGGATGCATTTCCGGTGTGTTGGACTGTGCGTGTTTTCTATACAAACGGAGATACTTACATACAACGATGGAACACGCATTCACGCTCTACTCTGCGTGGTGCGTGGCAGTGTGTTACAGTTTACAGTACTCAACGAATACTAGATCGCATACAATGGTAGGGGAGCCCACGATGCTAAACCGGGAGTTACTCGAGCGTCATAGAGACCTATTGGATTGCAAAGCTTAGGTAATAAGAAAAAAAATGTTGAATAATGTAACCTTTTCGCGGCTATAGATTTTCATAAATGAAAAATCAGCTCTAAGAGCTAATTAGCGATGAATTTTTGTTACTTCGGCTTTTGGAATCCTTGGATATTATATTTTTCGTTATCCTTGAATTATTTCCTTTAAAATAAAATAACCACGCTCGAGAATGTACAAATGTTTTTTTAATAACTTTGTAGCCCTCCCCGTTCCATGTGTCACTCTCGAATTGTCAGATTAGTGGAATATACACTTCTTAGCATGTAATTAACTTACCCTATCTTAATCTGACGTGCTCGAGAATAACTGATGATCAAACATTTTTTTTCATAATCGGCCTTATATAAGTAGCTCATATTCGGTTGAGCAACTTTACCGGGTACAACGTTTCCAACTGTATATTAATCTGCCGCGCTGGAGTAAATCCCGAAATCCCCTCTTGGGCTCCCCTACTACAACAAACAGAGTAGTGCCTACGTCACAGATTTCATAGAAAAATTAAAATGAAAAAACGTTTATTGTGCCAAAATAAAACACGAAAAAATTATGAGACAAAATAAAGAAGGCAGTGCGGATTCTAAGAGTATTAGTGTGCACTGGACCCCACACTAGGGTGGCCTGTGTTGTCGGAATCCAGGTTCCTTTTTAAACCCCGATGTTCTTAGCTATGTTTGGTTAATATCGATTCAAAATGGCCGCCTCCAGAAAATGGCGAACAAAATATTTCTTCACAACCTACCTCAATATGGGTATCAAATGAAAGAGCTTGACAAGTAAAACACTATACACTATAACAAATTTCAAATCCAAGATGGCCGCCACCACAAAATTTCGTATTATATGATTTTTTTCATTACTACCACAATATGGGTATCAAACGAAAGGGCTTGACTAGTAAAATACTTTGCATTATGACAAATTTCAAATCTAAGATGGCCGCTCCCACAAAATGGTGAAATACATTTCTTTTTTCAACACTCCCTTAATATGGGTATTAAATGAAAGGGCTTGACTAGTAGAATGTTGTACAGATAACAAATCCGAGGTAGTCGGGGGTTAATCAAAATTTTCAATTTTATTCTTGTATTACATTACATTGACCTAGTAGTACTTATCAAAGAGTTATCTATAGTTTTTTTTCATTTATTATAGAGTATCGTGAAAAACTGTCAAGCCGCGGGTGACGTCGCGAGGTGTAGCTAGTGTAGTTATAATAAGCACGTAGTATACAACATGATGTCATAATGATTTAAATGTAGGTATATTATGCTACGTATGACGTATACATTGTATACGAGATACATTGTTTTAAACAATATTACTTCCTCTTTATTCAATTCAATACCGGTAGGACAGTCTTCAGCTGATACAGGCATAGTTATTAACAAACTTATGTTTCCATAGGTTGTACTGAAATTACGATTGTTTTTTTTAATGATAGTAGGTTTGAAATTAACCGCCAACAGTATACGGTGAAGCGTTTTCACCTAGAAGGCCACCCCATTTTTTTTAAAGTGAAATCTTCTTTTGGCGCGGCACAGAAAGATTTTTTTGTGGGCTGTGAATTGAATTCTAGCGTCACGCTCGTGAATGATAACAAAATCTTCGGGTAAACTCGGGACCATGGCCATTGCATTTTCCATTGGCCGACGCATTTCTAGATGGCCATACTTGGCGCAATCCTAGATGGCCCCCGGTTTCCCCCACGTAGTTTCCAAAGTGAGTTATCAAATTCTGAGTTATAAGTTTTCACTTCTATCGGCAGTTCCTATGACTGACAATTTTTTTTTATGGTATATTGACTATAGAGTGACAATACGAGCAGGATGTGCATGTGGAGACGCTGGCATCGATCGAGAGGTGTGGCAAAAGGCTCATAGACTATGACACTCTTGTCAAAATACTTCAAAATCTTGAACAACGCTTAAAAAATGCTAGATTATCGGTTTTTTATCGGATACACTTCGGATTGTGCAACTGATCTGCACGATCTAATACAATCTTGCCTTTTTTTCTATTGGACTTCTCGTCTGTACTGCTCGTCTCGTCACATTTTATTAAAAAAAAACTGTCTAATTTTTTTTGTTTTGGTCAGAAAATATCGACACTGGTCTATAAAAGTTCTGTGTATTTTTGTTTTCGTATTTGGTTTAATTTTGTTTTGACATAACAAACCAATTTTTAATTTGGGATTTTTATGGACTGTAGTCTGAAATAAAAGAACAAAAAAAACGTTTGAGCGGTCTGAGTTATATATACATAATATGTACTTATCACAATATCAGTAGGACTAGTACATATTTCTGTACTAGATGGCGCTGTACGGCGTTGAAGCACAAATGTGCTGTTTCTACGGTAGAGACAGGATTTTGCAACCTAGGTCCTGTTAAAATGGGAACTCTAAAAATACCTACTTAGACATTTTTGTAAACGCCCAACTTTATTTCGGCGTCAAAATATGATCCGTGCTGTTCCTAATATCTATATTCTATATAGATAATACTTTATTCGCCTATGACACTAGGTCTATAGTTACAGATATTGTTGTGACGTTATTATAATGTATGTCACCGTTAAATTGCTAAAACCGTCGTATAATCTAACGACGTCAGACTACAATCTAACCTAATCTACCATAGAATAAAAATAACTACAAACGCACATTTCACAAGATCAGTTTCAAATAATATAATATTTTAACTCCTAAATTAACCACAGGAAACTTAACACCGAAACCAAGAATTAGCATCGCACTAATAAACACATCAAAATATGGCAGCTTTACAAAACCGCAATTTTCATAACATAAAGAATTATTACACCGTACTGGCCAGAAACAGTTCAAATTAAAAAATATATTGCACAAAACTCTTTGAAAATCAAAATTCGAACGCGGTCCGCGCGTCCCATTTCGCGCCACTCACTGCGGCATGGCGGGAAAACTATGGCGACCAAATCCTAAAACGTAAATGGTAACGCAATAAATATAGATTCAATTAGAATTCACGATGGGTGTTACTTCCAAATGGATCAATTCATAAATGTGACATGTCTTGGTCACGGTAGAAATTAACATTAACAGTGGCGTTTCAAAACGTGAGGATTTGTTCGTGGTCCAAGATGTGGTGGACACTTCGACCATAGATATAAATCAAAAGATGTGCGTGAGTGGTTTACAACTACCAATCAACTTGATTCCTAGAATCGCTAACGCCGAGGTACGAGTATGTTGCTGTTCTACTTATTTTGGTTGTTGACAACGAATAGCGATTGGTATACATGTCCGTCCTACGCACATAAAATGGAAAGAGTGAGTTCACTCTTTAAACGATAACATAATTCCGTGCGCCTAAAGTTTAGGAGGGCACATCCATTGATTTATATCGATGACTTCGAACATTATACACGTTACGACATAGTAGGTAACAGCGGGTCGTGGTTTTACTTGCGTAGCTCTCATTCCTTAATTTTACCGTGATAAAAAGTAGCCTCTATGTGTTATTCCAGATTATAATAGTCTGTGTTCCAAATTTCAAACCGATCCGATTTTTTTTTTACAAAATAAGAAAAAAAATTATAATATTAAGTACTTATAAAAAAAAAAATTAGGATATTCGAAGGTATTTTTACGTGATCACGTTTAGTGTCAACAGTTTCTGTAAAACATTTATTTTGTAACAAATTACAAAACAGGTTTTTTATTCGAAATCACCAAAATTAAAACAGAGTGAAAGTGGTCCGCAAGTTCAAATTCACTGTGTGCTATGGAAAGGGCTTTGCTCGAGGGTTTCTCTGAAGGATTACATTTGCAATGAGATCCTTCAGAAACTAAGGTTACCGACACAGCTCAGCGAATGGAGAAGTGGGAGTGAGGCGGTCATATCTACCGTAGAACTGATACCGTTAAGGTACAAGTTCACGCTGAGATCGCGACCGGAGCCCCCGATAGGCACTTGACACTATAGAATCGTATGGGCGCCAGTTCGCGCCGAGACCGCGACACATGTCTCGCGACACGTGTCTCAGTCTCCTGTAGCGGTTTCGGCGCGAACTGGCACCCATAATACAAATCCATAGAGTCAAGTGCCTGTCGCGGCCTCCGGGCGAAACGCTACCTTTAGGGTAGGTAGGTTTTAAGAATGGAACCCTTTTTGATGCACCACATAAGTACAGATTTTTCTTGGGCTCTGAATAGAGCTCAAGCATCACGCTCGTAAATGAAAGAAATCCTCGGGCGAACTCTGGGTTAGAAGCATGGCTATGTAGAAGCTTTGGAGAAGAAAAGGAAAATAGGGAGAAACTAGGTAACATTTTCAAACGTCAAGTGGAGACGTCAAATGAAACCTAACGATGGAAGCGTGCACTTTTTAAGGCTCCTATAACAGTTGCCTCAAATGGTCTCTACTATTTAACGAACTTTCCGAAGGCGCAGGGACTTACTAACTCAATATTATCGTACTCAAATACATAGAATAAGTTCCCAGGGCCGCCAGCCGTCACGTATTTGCTGATGGATAAAATGTGGACGATTGAGTAGAGTTAGTACGTACTAAGAACACATGCTTACCCGCTTACTTGCTTAGACGGCCAATTTTGAGATATGGGGTCCAGAAGATACATACTCACTTCACGTATTTTCTGATAACTGATTTTCACGTATGTTATAGGCAGTATCTTCAAAAATAAGGCCCCGATACTACCAGACACTTTACGTTGGCCGTTTTGCTTAACATATGCTTAAAACTCTCAAACTAAAATAGAGTCTGGGCTGGCTGGCTTATTATTTGAGGGATTGAGTTGTAAAAGACGTATCTGATCATCAAGTTGTTGCATTTTGCGGAGACAGAGACGCCTTCGGGCGCCGTTTTGTTTACGTGAGTGGAAGATGGTCTCCAGTCTCCATAAACCGGGAATCAGACTGTTAGGGATTTAAAAAAATATTATTTCACGGAACCTTGGTAGTATAGGAATTTAGTACGATAAGTTGGCTCAAGATGTGGCTGTGCACATCACGATGTGCCCAATCCAACCATCTGTTCACGACATACATTCAATCCTAATTCTACTATAGTACATTAGTTGACAATTACAGCTGATGCGATATTGCTAGCTCGAGCCGTATGCCAGAGCTACAAGAAAGCAGAGGCTAGTAGAAAATAAATTATTATTAAATATGTACCAAAGGGATTTCTTTTGCAAGAAAAGAATATCATTAGCAGGCATGATGGATCATGTCTCTGATGGTATGACTGTTTACTTGTGAAAGAATAACGAAAGACAAGTCCTCGAAAGATTTTATCTATTCTGGAACACAACAGTTTTAATATGTTATCTTTTAAAACATCGAAAAGAGCTAACATTCCGCTCAGCTCGGCTGCTCCGCCACCACTCCAACACTCATGTCTCAACATCAGGGTGTCAGTGATGAGAACCCATGAGATTATCCTCTACTAAAAAGTCCTCAGCATGGCTAAAAGTATTCACTACAGTAAGTTTGACTTGACATACTACTAAAGTAATATAAATATAAATATTGGTGGACAATTCACACACAACACCATCTGACCCCAAACTAAGCAAAGCTTGTGTGATGGCAGCCAGATAGCTGATATAATACTTATAATAGTTTTAAATACATACTATTATAAATAGTATACCCTGGCAGGTAACAAAAGGTGATATATACTTATAATATAGTGGTACAATGGTACAATGTAACTTGCTTTCACAAAACCAGTTTGATATACTGAGCCCATAAATAAACACGTAGGTGTGTTACCTTGTATGATATCTTGAGATCATGCTTCCTATTCCGATATAAATATGTTACTTTAAGTTCAAGCAGTATATAGTAATCTCTTCCTCCTTTTGATTTTACCCGGGTAGGTCACATTCTTTTTTTTCTGGCCATGAAAAGTACCTTAATATGTTCTATTTTAGATTATAATCTATGTTCTAAATATCACCACAAACAATTTAGACATTCTGTCCTGATGGAACAACAAATACCCAAACTTATAATATCAGTGGGATTCCTTTTAAACACATTAAAAAAATGGCTGGGAGGAAAGTTAAACAAACTATTCTCAAAAAATAAATAAACAAAGTTTAATCCTCTTAACTATCAACCATGAAATGATGTCACTTTTCAAAGCAGTATGATAGAAAAAAGAACAAGTTGGAATTACATCATGCAGATCAGCTTTATGCTCAGTAATATGTATAAAAACAGAAAAAAAAAAAATACTTTAAGTTCATACTTTGAGTAAGA
The DNA here is from genome assembly GCA_017562165.1 of Ectropis grisescens. Classification (NCBI taxonomy): domain Eukaryota; kingdom Metazoa; phylum Arthropoda; class Insecta; order Lepidoptera; family Geometridae; genus Ectropis; species Ectropis grisescens. The sequence goes on from CM029768.1 coordinate 2,005,763, forward strand.
GTCTTATTGACACTGCCTATGAGCATCTTGGCATGTCTCTCCGTAGAATTTGATGTGTAAATTGTATGTGAATAAGGAACTTTGACTTTAAATTTAAAGGCTCCATGTGGTACTTAGCTAATCCATCACAAAGGCACAAACAGTACTCTTTAAGAGAGTATTGTATGTACTTATGAAAGATGAGTAACCATTCAGATTTGTAGTATAATGAAGGTCTATAGATGATCAAAAACACAAAGTATGATTTCGTAAAAAAAACCCAGTATGCTCACAGTCATTTTATTTAGGGGATTTCAAAGAACCATTTCAGTCATACATTACAGAAAGAATACAGAAGTTACAAGCTTTGATTATATACTGGTCTAGATAGAGTGTTACGCTGTAATTGTAAATGGTCTATCTATCTAGACAAGTGTATAATCAAAAGTTACAAGGCAGTAAAGTTAAAAACTGTCTAATAGACTTGTCCATGATGATATGGGTTGCAATATCCTACTAACATTAGAAGCATGAAAGCTTGTAAGTATGGATGTATGTTTGTTACTCTTTCACATAATAACTACTGGAGGGATTTTCATGAAATTTGTTGCATAGATAGATAATGGTCTGGAATAACACATAGCCTTCTTTTTATTTCAGGAAAATAATGGGATCGAGAACTACGAAGGTAGAACCGCGGGGTGTTGCTAGTCATCTATAAAGTAAGAAAAGTAATGGATTTGTTTGTTTTAAATGTCCATGTTTAGAATTGTATCACACTGTGAGACTGTTTGTTACAATAGCATGTCAATGTCTGCAAAATAAGTAATAATGATATTGTTTCCATGTATTTTCTCCAAGTGAACAGTATTTTAAGAAAATTAATATTTTAAACCACATATGCTTTATAGTATAAGGTATGTACAGAGTTACAATTTTTTATATTTCCAACAGTTTTCTCCTTTACTAGTTTCCATGGTGATTAAAGCAGTTAAGTCAGTATATCCAATGGCCAAAAATTTTGAACCTTAGAAACACATAAAATATACACAAACACAGTTTTTTTTTAAATTAATCCTTTGTGACAATGGATCCCATTAGTAAAGGCAATATTTTCATAGGATTTACAGTGCAGTAAGATACCGCATCGCCAAAATCTATCGAACGAGCGCAGTGCAGTGATTTTGCTCTCTTCATATTCAAAATATTGCGTTGCGCTGTACCGACGTGATGCTTGCTATTTAAGGGTAGACTGAATTGTCTCCTTTCAAAATAAAAGTTATAGAATAAAATAAATCTACCTACCAACAACTTGTATTCTAATTGGAAAATATCGTGTTGTATCCGAGGTAACGAAGTAATGATGTACATTCACCAATTTGAAAATAATAACAAAAAACAAATACGACAACGCCTTAACAACAATAAACAAAAGACGAAGGAAATCATACAAGTACAGAAACTACTCAGCATTTGACGAATACAGTAGCATAGTTGATACAATAAAGTTATTTAAATTATCCTGTGGCTACCTTACCTTGCACGTATGAAGGGCTCGTCTTTTTGCGCAGAAATTACATTTGCACATACATATTGCTACACTGAATATAACAAGTCATTTATGCTGAAATATATTCCAATGAAAAACTTCACATATAATTTAGGAAATTAAATTATTTTGTTTACACACTTCACAACACCGATCTCGCGAATTTAGTCGAAGATTTTGAAAGATTTAGTTCAAGATTTCCCATTGATTGATTACATTTGACGTTGACGTGACAATATTTTGAAGTTTACGATTATTTTGACGTTGATAGTGTGACAACATTAAAAACTATATTACGCTTTTTTTTACTCAAATCAAAGGTTGAAGTCAAGTTATTTTTTTTAATAATAATCGGTAATTTTCCATTTAAATAAGTTTGAACGCGACTATAAACAAATGTCGTTCTCTAAATCTGAAATCGTTTATCGTTTCATTCAATCATTTTCATTCATCGTATCATCGTGTGCTGTCAGAGTCAGTGTTTCCACAATGAGGGGAACTTCCCCTTTTGAAGGGAAATTAGGGCCCAGAGGGGAATAAAAGGGAAGGAGATGTAAAGGGGAAATCATGCCTAATCAAACAAATACAAAAACTTCGTCATATTGATGAAAATTTTCCTATAATTAGTCAGATATCAGTTCCAAATTTATTTTCAATATGGCGATGTTTCTAATGATATGGTTTTCGATGAGGTATGAAAGCTTAAATATTATTGAGATTGGTTGCGATTTTAAAATTTGAAGCTGTCCTGAGGGAAGAGGGGGCAAAACTATACCAGAAAAATTTTTGAGGGGAAAAAAGGGCAAATTGAGCTTAATTGAGGCGAGGGGAAAGGAAATGATTAAAGTGGAAACACTGGTCAGAGTGTCAGAAAAGTGACATGTCGGCGATGGTTTCGTGGCTAATGCTTTGTGTTTATCAACTTTAATGCTAAATTAACATCTTAAATACGATTTTGTTTGTGTATTTACTTGGACAAACGCAGGTACACTTATAACTCTCTATCAAATTTCGATAGCCATCTTAATTATGTACTTCTACCATTAGTAATAGATGCGACAACTTTTATTTTTCGATGTCTTTCGTTTCAGTAAATTAATGCTGTTTTGTTACAGTTTTCCTTTGAATAGATTGCTCACATAAATACAGTACATTCATTAGTTTCTGTTACTGTTCGATATGGCTGTTAAAAATACTTACGTGGCCCTGTAATCTCATATATGTGGGTGTTTGTTATGGTGCTATATATTTCATGAAATGTATTTTCAGGGCGTTTCATTTAGCTTATCTTAGAACTTCCTTTTAATTACATTCCATCTCATTAAAAACAATGTATCCTACTGTCTTAATGCAGGAATGTACAATTTCATTGAATGTACAACCAGAATCTTATTGGAAGATTTTGTTCTTAGACCATTGACAAATAGTATAAAAACAAATCAAATTATTTATTGCTGGAATATAGGTATTAGTTACAGAACTAAAATAATAAATTAAGCAAGGTATCACTATACCTGAACCCATTGCGTACACAACATTATTACACATACATACAAATTGTCTCAATACAAAACTCCAATTATATATAAATAATATTTTACAGTAATATAAAATCACAACAACTTCAAAAAAAGGCTACACACTTTACTGTTTAGCCCAATATGTGAGACCTACAAATAGGTGTGATGTTATTGAAAATAAACTGGAAAACTTTTATAGGTTTACACTTGACCGCCATCTCGCCTGATGTTAAACGATGATGCGGTCTACGATTGTTTACCTAGAAGAAACTTCACTCTCGATATATAAAAGAAACAAGCAATAGAATTTTTATATTCTGACAAGGATTGTTAGTAAACAAGAAATTACATTGTGTTCAATGGTGTATCTAAATCATATGAGTGGGAAACTCATTGGAAATAATCATAAAGATAAGATTATAAAAGTCTTATAAACTCTTATAATCTAATATTATGTGTACAAAGTTTAGTGTACAAATTGTTATACTATTTTTCAGAACTAAGATATTAATGTTTTGATATGTCAAAGCCCTGTAATTTCTCTAGAAACGTTGCCCTTCAAACCGGAACACAGTAATGTTGGCACACTACTGGTCAGCAGTAGAATAACTGGCAAAGGTGTGGTACTTCCCCACATGGACTCTTCTGTATGTATGTGTTTGACTGTATGTCTTTGTTTGTGTTTAACTGTAATTGATGTTACACAATTACAATTGATGTAATTGATGTCCACAGCTACAATGGGTGTGGCAATAAGTCGTTACTCAGAGCTAGGCTCCAATGAGCTCCTGATGAGGTTCTGTTCGGCCGAAGCGATATCACCCAACGATCCATTCTGGAATCAAATGCTGGCCTATAACATCACACCGCCTACCACTGCGTAAGTAACTCTCTACAGAAGAAACCTGAAACTTTTTTTTTTCATTTGACCACCATCTTGCCTGATGTTAAGCAACAATGTGGTCTATGATGGATCGAAACGATTCATTCTCTTTGTTTAAGGTGAAAACATCTTTAGGCACATTTATCACTATGGGTGAAGTAAAATCAATGATTTTGCATCATCATTACCTAACACATTCTGAAAAAAAAATACACAAGTTGCCTATACTGAACACACTAAAAAGAATATTTATTCAACTGGTTTTCTATTATTATTTTTCTATTTTGGTTTAATGAATTGAGATATACATAGTGGATGCTCAGGGTATATATACAATGTATTTAAAGAAAATGGCATTCAACTGCAGATAGAAGTGAACTGCCTTCTATTTATTTATTTATTTATAGAAATGAAAACTTATAACTCAAAGTTAATTTAAATAGCTTTATTACGAAAACTATGAGGATGAAACCGGTATAACACATTAATTAATCATTATTACAAGAATGTGGTCATGGCCATGGTCCAGAGTTTTATATTGTCAAAATAATTTCTCATCATTCCTATGAGGACGTGGTCATGGCGGTCTAGAATTCTCATCATTCCCGACATTTACAGCCCATGAAAGATCTGTCTGTGCCGCGCCAAAAGAAGTTTTCACTTCAAAAAAGGAAATACTCACAATTTTAGAAAAAAAAAACTATAAATCGCTATCTCGAGACGTGACATCCATGGATACATACATGGCACCCGCCCTTCTACAGCCTAAATAAATTGGGTATGGCTTTGCTATTGCTGTCTCTATATTAGAAAAAGAAAGAGAGGAATATCAAAGTTAAAACAGTTTTACTTAGGCGGTAGACCCTTTAGTCTTTGCTATCCAATCCACAAACATCACATGCTAAATAAACAGTAAACCCTTCTACCAGCTAGTATTCTATGAATTTACAAATGATAATTTGTATATTTCAGACAAGAGCAGTTGTTCTTCGACTCTTCAACGGAGACCCTGCTTCAGACATTCCTACAGAACAATCTGCAGAGTGGCAACTTGGGTTCCTTACTGCAAGTGTTTATCACCCGAGCGTCTATACTGCTCGCTTCGCCCAACAGCGACAAGTTAGTACATATTCACGTATTCATTTTAGCTTTTAGCTGTAAGGATGCCGTTTATGGCACGAGATATTAAGGCGTTAAGGTATGTAATATACTGTGTGCATAATAAAGAGTTTCTGTCTCTGTAATTACATATTAACAAAGGGGCAGAGCATTTATTAACAAAACTAAAAACAATGAAAAAGCTAGGGATAGTGGAAAGAACTATGCAGAAGTTGCCAAACCCACCTGTGACCAGAGTCCCACAGTAGAAAACTCTGCCAATTACAAACCCTCAATAGAAGAAATCTTCATAAGACAAACTGAAAAGTTCGAGCTAATCCTACAACAAATGAGCACCTTAATGAGTCTCATAGTCAAACTAGTTGACAAACTAGCAAAATGACTTCTCTGCGACTAGCTACTCACAACATAAATGGACTAGCTCCCAATAAAAATGAAGTAGAGGCGTTTATGAAGCTACACCAATTGGACTTACTGCTAATATCAGAATCCCACTGTAATGCATCAACAAACATCCAGTTTAAAGATTATCAATGCTACCATACATGTCATCCAGATGGAACAAGCCATGCTGGAACAGCAGTAATTATTAAGAAAACCTTAAAACACTATGAAATGCCTAAATACCAAACAGACCACATCCAGGCTACAACTGTAGCTGTAGAAGACAAAAGTGGCTTACTAAGCATTGCTGCTGTGTACTGTCCACCAAAACATAAAATAGACAATAACATGTTCTCACACTTTTTAACACACTAGAAATCGATTCTTGGCAGGAGGTGATTGGAATGCCAAGCATACCTACTGGGGTTCCAGACTGATAACCACTAGAGGCAGACATCTGAAACTAAGTGTTGATGAGAATCGGCTGGAAACCATATCTACAGGTGAACCCACACTGGCCAACTAACGCTGCACAAATTCCTGACCTCATTGATTTCTTCATAACAAAGGGTATGTCTAAGCTCTACACCAAACCTGAGCCATGTTATGATGGATCTTCGAATCATACGCCAGTTTTGTTGACAGTAAGTTCTAAAATACTTGAATATGCTCCACGTCCCAGTCTATACAACAGATACACTGATTGGATGTCCTTTAATGAGTACATAGATGACAAAATAACACTCAAAATTGCCCTAAAAACACCAGAGGAAATCGATCAAGCAACAGAGTATATAACCAAACTTATCCAAGAAGCTTGCTGGCTCAATACTCCTGAACATTCTACCAATCACAGGGGTTGTAACTTTCCATTTGAAATCAAAAGCGCAATTGCTAAGAGGAGAAAACTGAGAAGAGTTTGGCACCAAAGTAGACTCCAGGAGGATAAGAACAACTTCGAAAAAGATGCAAGGAACTTGAAATGTTTGTTACAATCCTGGAATGATAGTACCCTTCAAGCTCAATTGGAATCGTTGACAGCTACTGCCTCTACTAATTATTCCTTGTGGAAAGTCACTAAACACTACGATAGGCCTTTGACTGCTTCATCTCCTATCAGAACTAGTCAAAGCTGGGCTAGAAACTCCCAAGAAAAGGCCGATGCATTTGCCGAACATCTCTCCAAGGTTTTCTGCCCGAACGATGCTATGGATACGGTATTTCAAAGACATGTCCACGAGACATTGAAACAGGACTTACAGATGGCCTGTCCTCCTTCTCCTATCACCGTGCGGGAGGTCTGGAGAATGATTGGCAATCTGAAAGATAAAAAGCCCCTGGATTTGATTTAATAACCAAAGAGGTTTTGATGCATCTCCTAAAAAGGCAACTATTTTCATAACGTCACTCTACAACGGAATATTGAGAACCCAACACTATCCACTCTCATGGAAGGTTTCGCAAATATTGATGGTACACAAGCCAGGTAAACCACCAACAGAGCTGAGTTCATATAGACCAATTAGTCTATTGCCAATACTTTCGAAAGTATTCGAAAAACTACTACTGGCAAGAATTCAACCAATCTTGGAAAATAACTGTACTATACCCACCCATCAATTTGGATTCAGGCAGCGCCACTCTACAACTGAACAAGTTCATAGAGTGTGTAATAAAATCAGACAGTCTTTGGAAGAAAAACAGTACTGTTCATCAGTGTTTCTGGATATCCAACAGGCCTTTGACCGGGTCTGGCATGAGGGTCTCTTGTACAAGATAAGAAGTTACCTCCCACATAGCTACTTTCTGCTTCTCCAGTCTTACTTGTCGGAACGACTCTTCCAAGTCAAGGAGCATGAAACTACCTCCAAGCTATATGAAATTAAGGCTGGAGTACCCCAAGGTTCTGTGCTGGGACCGGTCCTATATGATGTTCACAGCAGATCTGCCAATTGAGGAAGGTCTAACCGTGGCTACATTTGCAGATGACACCGCAATCCTTGCAAGCAACAAAAATCCCGAGATGGCCACGAATTGCTTACAAAAAGGATTAGACAAAGTATCAGACTGGCTGCGGAAATGGCAAAGCAGAGCCAGTGCATCTAAATCTGTACAAGTCACCTACACATTACGTAAAGGAAACTGCCCCCCAGTATACTTAGAGGGAAACATGCTTCCTCACAGGGACAGCGTGAAGTATTTGGGCCTGCATCTCGATCGCCGTCTGACCTGGAACCATCACATAAAAAAGAAAAGGGAAGAGCTTAATTTTCGGTACAAGAATCTTTACTGGATCCTGGGAAGAAACAGTGTACTTTCCACTGACAACAAATTACTGATATATAAAACAATCTTAAAGCCAGTTTGGATGTATGGCATACAGCTGTGGGGTAGTGCCTGCAACTCTAACATCAGTATGTTGCAAAGAATGCAGAATACAATATTGCGTACCATATGCAATGTACCATGGTACATTCGAAACACAGAAATCCATGAATATGCAAATATAACCACAGTGGCGGAAGAAGTACGAGCCAGTTCACTAAACTATGGGGAAAGGCTATTACTGCACCCAAATCCACTTGCAACTGCATTGCTGACGTTGCCATACACTAAACGTCTTAAAAGAAATGACATACTGCCGATGGCGATAAAACATTCCATGGCTTTTAAATTTTGAGTAGTGCTCCCAATGGGAGCACACTAAACCCGCCTCCAGCACTCAACACATCTGCTTATAGCACAGCTGATTGCAGATACACCCAGAGAAAAAAAAAAAAAAAAAAAAAAAAAAAAACAATAACATACCTACAATAACCACGCTACATACCTAAGCATTTTCATTTCATTTATTTGCGTATATGGTTATACAAAGGTATTAATAACAAAATACATATAAAATAACGACCTCCATATTTTTTTTAACTAGAATAGTTTCGCATTTGACCACCATCTCGCCATATTCCACCTTTTGGCATGTATAATAAAAAATTACAAATATTTATGAATAGATGACAGAAACTAAAAAATAGGAAGGTATGAATGCGACAGAAATCAACCAATCCAACACACAATTAAACAAATTAGCTAATCAGATGCAGTTGTTCGCTCCATAGCATAGCAGTATGAAAGGAAGCACATCTGGATTATCCATAGACCAATGAAAGTCTAAAGATAATCAAGATGTTTAATCCCACTACCAGTCGGAAGCGTGCAAGAAGCGGCATTGCCACGCTGAATGCCAATTCTTATATATTGAACCTACGCGCAGCTTGACCAAAATTCTGTCGTTTACGACAGAATTATGGTCAAGCGGCGTTTACGACAGAATTTTGGTCAAGCGGCGCGTTCGCCAAGCGCTCGGAATGGTTTTTTTGTATTTCGCCATTTTGTGGTTTTGTGTCATCTTGGATTTTAAATTTGTCATATGGCAAAGTGTTCTACTAGTCGAGCCCTTTCGTTCAATACGCATATTGAGGTAGTAGTGAAAAAAATAATAGTCAAGTTTTACATTAAATAAAACTTGTATTATTGAGCAGAGACGATGCACAGCATCTATAGTGAGATTGCGCTGTTTTTCTTTCTGGCAACACACAGGAAATACGTCACTATTCTGGTAACTCTAGTCTATGAAAATGGCAAGATACAACCTGATTTCCGGTTCTGGTCACCCGAGCTTGAGCTAAGGCGATCTACCCTCATAGAAGTCTCTCACTCGCCAGGAGGCCTGAAGGGATGCTGTGCATCGTCTCTGCTCAATAATACAAGTTTTATTTAATGTAAAACTTGACTATTATATCGGCATGTGACGATGCACAGCATCTATAGTGAGAGATGTGTTTATTAGCTCCTGGTGACCACGACGACGCTATGTGTAGAAAAGAGTAAAAAATAAGTTAGTTGGATAATTATGATAAATCATTTTACAAACAGTAAATAAACTTTGCATTATAGCTATGAATAATTGAAAATCATGTATATAGTAGAAACCAGACATTTCTGAAATCAAATGATTAGGTATTCACTCAGATGAAATAGGAGACGCTACCTTTGAACTAAAATTTTCAAGCGAAGCCTTCATATTGGCGTCTTAATAAATTGGCATTATCCGTTTACCAGTAAATTAACACAAAAAGGGAATTATTGCACTCAGCTGTGCGTAGACGCAATTCGACAAATTTTCTTATTCCAAAACAGGACAAACATCTTTATTGGGATGTTCCAAAAGTTTCCCAACCTGATTGTGTATGTGTGTAATGTTACGGCCTCACCTACAAGATGTTCTGAAGATATTCTAGAAAGAGTAACGTCATGCACAAATAACAAATAAGGTCTCACGCGTGTATGACCTGGTGCCTAATGCTGACAAGAGTATACAACTAGGCATGTGATACTTCAAACAGAATGATACGCGATAGATCATTGTTTCCCTACGTAAACATCTCATTTGGGTCCCAAACTAACGTTGTGTAGCATAAGGCTTCTGTCAAGCTAGCTAGGGTAGCTAAGAGTATATATATCCCTCTAGCTATTAAGAAAATAGGTTTCAAAACTTTCCTCATCAAACATGATTAGCATATGAGCACCAAGACCAGAGTGTTGTGACTGGCTAAGCAAATGTGCTAGATACCATCCCAGCGAGTTTAGATCCGCGAGGCTATAATTGAAATTATTGGCTGCACACTACTGTGTACAATGATCCCAAGCTGGTTTATAAGTTTTACGAGTAGAGTCTCGCTCATTCGATCTTAGCTAAGTAATTCGCTCTTAAGTAGATTGCTTTCCACGCCAGACCTCAACTCTACTATGTTAGTCCATCGCCACATTCCGTACTATAAGTATATGTGGAAGAGGCAAGTCCGTATCCACGTCTACTAGGACCTAAAATTGGGCAGACCAATAAAGGTTCGGCCCGATTAGTCTGTGAGAACCCAGCGGCGGTGCGTGCAGGTACGGTCCGAATAGAGGGGTTACAGGGGTTACGGACCCCATCAAAAGCTTTAAATTGCAAAATCACAAACAAAATAACGAATAATACACAGGCCACTTTTTACCGCGGAAAAACAACTGGAACGGCGATCACACAGGCAAAGCTGTGTGGCGCTACTAATGAAATCTTTGTACTCCACATCTTATACTATTATTGGGCCCCTGAAATTTGAGGCTGCGGCCGCGCAGGCGCGTATTTCTCGGAGAGTTCAAAAGTATTCTCGAAAATGAAGAGCCGATACGGTTGCGGAAAAACCCGCGCATTGTGAAATACTGTTTTGCCCGAGTGATGTTGACACGATCCCTCTCAATCTTGGTTGGTGTACATTGAACTTCCGAGACGATGAAACTAGAGCTGGCCTTAGTACTCGTAATTGTCATTCTAATACACTCGTCCCTCGGGACAACTCGTCGACAACTTAGTTTAGTCTGCCTGATACGAGTAGGTTACACTCCAGGTGGCTAAGAGTTACATACAATCTCTGCAGAAGATGCATCAGTTGGTAGGTTAGGTCTTGTAGAGCGAATCGTTCGGTTGCGAGTCTGTAAAATTACATGACATTCTTACCTTACCTTACATTCTATTCGTGTATGAAGAGGGATATTGCCGCTATGTAGATTTCTTTCTCTTTGCAACGCCAGTGGAGTCTGGTCTCACCTGCCGTATATCAGAGTCTTTCATTTGAGCTCTTCGACCATTGTCTGCGGTCTCGGTTGTCAAAAAGTGCTGGATTCGAGATTGATACAGAATCTGTTGTAAACAATTGTTCGGCTTGAATAATTCACCACTATATCTTCCGTTCTTACTGCTAGTGGAATTTGCCCTCGCTGTAGAGCAGATTGGTGCTTAGGAAATCTCGCCAATCGCTGCATGTGATGACAGTGCAGCCAACCTCAGGGTGTTTCGAAGGTTGTGAAGTTTTAAAAGCTCGGCAGAATCTGGCCTTTCTTTCAGAGATGATGTGTCTCTTTGGAGCACTCAATTCGGACTTTGTACGATAGTCTGTAGCTGTTGTAGTGTAGTATCTTGTTGACAGGGAGCGGTTTGGCACGCGTCCCAAATCAGACCGAGGTATTCGGTATCCAGGGATTGAGATGGTCGCAGGACCGACTTTTCGTAGTTTACAGACTCAATCCATACAATACCCGCATACCTCTGTTCCGAAGAAACAGCGCCGTCCAGTTCGAGAGAGCGGCGAAATTATTTGGTGCACATGACAGTTCGAATGGGAAGCTGGTCATTTGCAGAACCTGGTGCTTGTGTATGAGCTGGAGCAACTTGCGGTGGGCCTCTGCCATGAGTAAGAGTAATCCAGTGGCAAAAATTTGTTGAACAAGCACAGGCTCGGAGGTAAATGGTAGACGCTTGCTGAGGGGCCTACGGAGCCCGAAGCGTCTGCCACTGTCACTGATATGCTCGAGTGACAGCCTCCTTGAACATTATGTGTGGGGTTAAACAAGCACGGGCTTGGGGGTTAATGGTAGACACCTGTCAAAGGGCCTACGGAGCCCGAAGCGTCTGCCACTGTTTCTGATACGCTCAGAGACAGCCTCCTTGAAGATTCCATGTAAGGATGTGCTATTCATTTGCGGTCATTCCCCTTTTCCTGACGGGTTTTGTCCTTTGCAGGGTCCTTGCAGGGTAGTTACAAATCACGCTTAGCATCTATGGGGCGCGCTGTGTCGAAAACCTAGAAAAACTGAAAACTGAAGTAGAAAAACTGTTCACATGTGTTACGAGAAGCAGTAAATTTAGATCTTTGGCCCTGACCGGACCTCCTTTCGGCAAAATTACAGCCATATCCACTCGTCGATATTACCTTATCAACTAAGCGGAGTGTACACAATATGGAGAAGACCTACCGGTCGAGTGCAGACGAGTTAGAGATACACTGCCCTTAGGGAAAGCAGGTTGGAAACCCACTGGCCGTAGAGCAGGCAGGTTGGAGACCCACTGGCCGGAGCACAGGCAGGTTGGAGACCCCCACTGGCTGGAGCGCAGGCAGGTTGGAGACCCCCACTGGCTGGAGCGCAGGCAGGGTTAGAGGCCTACTGGCCTGAGCGCAGACAGGTTAGAGACCCACTGGCCGGAGCGCAGGCAGGTTAGAGACCCACTGGCCGGAGCGCAGGCAGGTTAGAGACCCACTGGCCGGAGCGCAGGCAGTTTCGAGACCCACTGGCCGGAGCGCAGGCAGGTTGGAGACCCACTGGCCGGAGCGCAGGCAGGTTGGAGACCCACTTGCCGGAGCGCAGGCAGGTTGGAGACCCACTTAACACAGAACACAGAAATATTGCTGAAATTGTAAAATGAAAAGATTCCGAGTGACTCAGGGAGATTTTACGCAAACCTACCCGAAGCTTTTGTTGGTGATTTCCATCAGGATTCGCTCCCGACGGGTTTTAGTGCATTCAGCTCTATTTCCACAAACGACATGTACGACTTCCTCACTAGTTTTGTGAAATTTTGAAGTAAGGGTAAATAGTGTTAGAAAAACATTGTACAGTTAGCAGGAGCCAACGCCTTTTCCTTAGTATCCAGTATCCAGACAATCTCTTGCCTATAAAAGTAGACAAAAACGGTCGTTAAATTCGATGTTTCTTTGACTGATGTTTTAAATAAAACCTAGATCGAGTTTCGAAAGAATGTCCCCGTTGATGCAGTTGTCTGGTCTGTTCAATAGCATAAACGATTTCAGATTTTGTGGTAAAAAAGTTGCTGTAACGTGCTGCGTTCAGAAAAGATAGCAGACACCATCCGTTCATTACTTAATTGCAAAACTCCGGAATCACTCGTATTTCATCAAGAAATTTACTAAAACCACTGTGCATCTCACTTACCTGCTTCCTCTTCTTTACCTCTGCTCATTCATGGTAGTCTGATGAAGCCAGCCGCTTGTGACATCGCGGCGGTGGTTCATTTACGCTGAACCCTGCCGCTAGCTGCACGGCCCAGTCTCGTCCTCGGACGAAGTCTGTTGTTTGGGAGTGTGTGACACTCGCTCATCCTCGAGGCCCACTTCCAAGGCGGGCGAAGGTAATCCATTTCTTATCGGTACCGCTAGGTACCCGTCGCGATCACTAGATTTGCAATCACTCATTGCAATTGATCAGTTATTTTCATTTTAATATAGCACTAGCGCGACTCACTAGACAAATAACTGACCTTATCGGATTAAAATATTCAAATTACCGAAATTTTCTCAAAATCGGTGAGAGTTTCGGCTTGAGTTGTTGCTTCAACGAAAGAATACGACGCTATGAGGGTAGATCGCCTTAGCTCAAGCTCGGGTGACCAGAACCGGAAATCAGGTTGTATCTTGCCATTTTCATAGACTAGAGTTACCAGAATAGTGACGTATTTCCTGTGTGTTGCCAGAAAGAAAAACAGCGCAATCTCACTATAGATGCTGTGCATCGTCACATGCCGATATAATATACATAATTCCAAATAAAAAAATATTACTTAAAAAAAAATGATTACTTTTAAAAATTATTAAATTAAAATTAAAAACGTTTATTGTGCCAAAAACAACTACTTTTACTTTTAAAAAATATTACTTTTAATATACATTGCTTGTATTGGTCGTGTTTCCAGCGTGATGCTCGCGTGGCAGACGTACAACGCGCTGCACGCGCTGCGCTGCGCCGCCAAGTACCTGGTGGAGCTGGTGCCCGAGCACGAGCTGTGCCGGCACCTGGACGCGCAGCCCGCGCGCCGCGCGCCGCACGCCAGCGAAGACTCGCTCGAACTCATCGTACGTACTCACAGACCAAACACCCTGTTGATCGGCCATGAAACGAATCTACTTAAATTCACAACTCACCGGCGGAACTCATCGTACGTACTCACAGACCAAACACCCTGTTGATCGGCCATGAAACGAATCTACTTAAATTCACAACTCACCGGCGGAACTCATTGTACGTACTCACAGACCAAACACCCTGTTGATCGGGCATAACACGAATCTACTTAAATTCACAACTCACCGGCGGAACTCATCGTACGTACTCACAGACCAAACACCCTGTTGATCGGCCATAACACGAATCTACTTAAATTCACAAGTCACCGGCGGAACTCATCGTACGTACTCACAGACCAAACACCCTGTTGATCGGCCATGAAACGAATCTGCTTAAATTCACAAGTCACCGGCGGAACTCATCGTACGTACTCACAGACCAAACACCCTGTTGATCGGCCATGAAACGAATCTGCTTAAATTCACAAGTCACCGGCGGAACTCATCGTACGTACTCACAGACCAAACACCCTGTTGATCGGCCATAACACGAATCTACTTAAATTCACAAACTCAAAGTCAAAGTACTTTATTCATAAATGTACAATTTACACGTCAATTAATAAAAAATAAAAACAAAAGAAAGAGCATACAAATTGTATACATTTTCAAAGTTTGAAACTACTACTTTACTGTATTACAATAATTATTGTACAGAAAACTGTCAAGCATTATACGAGTATAATGTCTTTATTGCAATTGTACTAACCTATGTTAAATTTATTTATTTACATTTTTATGGGAACTTTGCCATCACTCTCTAATAATTCGCTGTAACTATAAAAAGTTTGATCGATAAGCCAGCACTTTAATCTGTTTTTGAAGCTGCCGAAACTTGGGGAACTTGGCTGCCGGAACTTGAACAAGTCACCGGCGGAACTCATCGTACGTACTCACATACCAAACACCCTGTTGATCGGGCATAACACGAATCTGCTTAAATTCACAAGTCACCGGCGGGGTGCAGGACGAGGTAAAAAACCGCGCTGTGATAAGCCGAATATCCGTGTCACGTGTCACTGCTTTCCACCAATGTTCGGACAAAACGAAATAGAGTTATGCAAACTTCTAAGGACAGAACAGGATGCAAAGAAATACATCAACGGGTTCCCATTTCTTTTTTTTTCATTTTGTAGATTTATTACATTGAATATATATAATTTTTTCAAATTAAAAAAATATTGCTGGACAATTCACACACAACACTATATGACCCCAAAGTGGTCTGGCTTAGTGGGTAGTAACTGTGCCTGCGAAGCCGACGGTCGTGGGTCGTGGATTCCCACCTAGTACAAATATTTGTGTGATGAATTCAAATATTTGTACTGTGTCTGGGTGTTTTTATGTATAATAAGTATGTATTTACAACTATATAAGTATAGCTATCTGGCTGCCATCTTAAAAGCTTTGCTTAGTTTGGGGTCAGGTGTTGTTATGTGTGAATTGTCCACCAATATTTATTTGCTTGTAAGTCCAAAATTGTGATTTTAAAATCGTGATATCACGGGAAGTTTTTAAGATAACAAAGTTATCATTACACCTATGTTTCAGTTATTGAGTAGCCTTTTGTGTGTTTGATAAAAAATGAGTCGTCATGCCTATTGTGCTCGTTTCAGGACGCGTCTCAAGCGCAAGAATCGCTGCCAACATCGGGCGCTCCCTCTCCCTGCTCGTCGGCGCACGAGGCTCAGAAGATCCTGGGTGCCGAGAGCCGGGTGGAGATGCTGATCGACGCTCTCATCAGCCTCATCATCGACGTTCCTGTCACGTAAGTTTGACAGCTATCAAGTATCCACAGCCTACATTTTTTGAAGTTGAACAAGTACTAGTGTCTACACTCCACCGATCATCTGAACCAACAACCCTGCCTCATCACTGAACATATGCCAGAAGTCTGTCATCAAACTGAAGACTATCTGAAGTGGACCGATCATCTGAATCAAGACTCCTACCTCTTCAGTGAATAAAAGTCCAAAAGACCATCCTAATGTTAAAAACGCTAGACACTGGCGAAATTACGGTAACATTACCGAATGGAAGCCATTAGAAAAAGTTGAAGTTCTTTTGGGATTGGACCTGATTTTGGGTTTCTGGTGGACGTTAACTATCTTTACAAGGCGTACTCTTTCCTTATTGGCTGGTTAAAACACAGGTACTAGGTTTTGAAAGCTGTGTCGAGATAGTAATTGACACGATTGTCTGTCCTGTCATCGACCAAACAGTTTACGTATACTGCGTGTAGAGTTGGCACAAACGGGTTATAGTCATAGTCATAGTAGCGCTCCGCTCAGGCTTTGTGGGCGGGCTGTTTCCGCAACTCGACGTCTTGGTGCGCCTGTTTTGCGTGTGGGGAAGTGGGCTTCACTCCCGCCAACCCAACTCCAACAGAAAGCCTAGCAGCTTCTTAACGTTGCCGCATGCTTCACGGAGCGTCCCCGGTGTGCCCAGGAACTTCGCTCGATGCGCCGCCACTCCTGTGCACTCCATGAGCATATGAGCGGCCGTTTCTTCAGCCTCAAGGCAAGCTCTGCAAAGAGGACTGTCGGTAATACCTAGTGTGAATAGGTGTTTATTGTACAAACCGTGACCTGTCAGTGCGCCCGTGACCAGTCGCAACTGTTGACGATTCAGGCTTAGCAGCTGCCGGGTGTACCGTGAGTTACGGCCCCCCAGTGCCGCTCTGGACTGACTACAGTCCGACCTCTTGGTCCAGTTGTCGTTATGTTCTTTCAGTGACCTCTCTCGCAGCCATTTCCGTACCTGCGACAGTGGGAGCGGGACAATCGGTTCAGGGCCCTGAACCTGTTCCGCTGATGCCCTCCTCGCCGCACAAACGGGTTTCACCTAAAGCACGCGTAGCATCTATCTTGCCTTGTCGCTCTTGTGGAAGTGTCATACTTTTGTAGCCGCACATCATTCTGTTGCCATAGAAAGTATGCACGTCATCTGATTACGATTGACACAAAGGAACCGTGCAGAAAATCTAACTCTATACGTAGTATATGTAAACTCTTTGTCATCGACACACCTGTTATATGAGTATCACATTTGTCAAGTGTCAAAAATCGCTCACAACATCGGACGCTCCCTCTTCGTGTTCGTCAGCGCATGAAGCTCGGATGATCCTGGCCATCAAGAGCCGGGTGGAGATGCTGGCTGATGCTCTCATCATCATAGTCATCCACGTTCCTGTCACGTGACTATCACAAGTGTTGACAGCTTACGTTACGAGGCGCAGTTTGCCTTATTTGTCGGCGTACAAGGCACAAAAGATACTGGGCCACGGAAGCCGTGTAGAGAGTTTCGCCGTTCTTATTATTGGGATATAGTTGAGATTTCTTTGGGCAACTGAAGATTGCTCGATTGTCGCAGTAACATGTGGAATAGTCACAAAATATAAAAATCTAGATTAAATAGATAACACTTTATTGAACCAACCAAAAACAAGAACAAAATTAAAAAATAATTAACCCCCGACTACCTCGTAATTGTTATCTGTGGAACATTCTACTAGTCAAGCTTTTTTATTTGATACCCATATTAAAAGAGTTGTGAAAAAAGAAATGTATTTCGCCATTTTGTGGAAGCGGCCATCTTGGATTTGAAATTTGTCATAGTGCAAAGTATTCTACTAGTCAAGCCCTTTCGTTTGATACCCATATTGAGGTAGTAGTGAAAAAAATATATAATTCGGAATTTTGTGGTGGCGGCCATCGTGGAATTTGAAATTTGTTATAGTGTATAGTATTCTACTACTCAAGCCCTTTTATTTGATACCCATATTGAGGTAGGTTGTGAAGAACTATTTTGCCCGTCATTATGTGGAGGCGGCCATCTTGAATCGATATTAACCAAACATAGCTAAGAACATCCGCACGGATATTAACATTCAAATAAAAAAAACCGCATCGAAATCGACCCATCCGTTTGAGCTCTACGGTGCCACAGGTAGACACACACAGACAGACATCGACGTCAAACTTATAAACGTTTTTTTGGTCGGGGGTAAACAACACAAATCAAAACAATTGTTCGCTTAAATCTAGTGCGACAGATCGCGGCCTACAGCTTAAAAGGGTGGAAAAATAAATGTGGAAAGTTAAAGTTAGTTACTATAAATTAATCAAAAACTATTTAATCATTTTTGATATGTTTAACACAAATAAATATGTATTTAAATTTCAAGTACATTTATCTAAAGTGACGCATTTGTCGGTTTTCTTGTCCCTGACGGTACCAGGGTCGCAGTAACACGCGGAGTAGTCGCAGATCATGCCGCGAGTTTCCTGTTTGGGCTCTGGTTGCTCGCACGTCGCTTCCGGTGTCAGATAGCCGCATCCGGTTGTGTAGCTGTGGGTGCCTACAGGACATTCCTCTACACCTGAAAATAAGATAATTTTATTAACCTGTGATGAAAGCCAAATTATAAGACAAATTCTATTCATTTATTTCACCAGTTTGTAGGTTTTTTTATGCTGCCGCGAATTTTTTTTATTGATAAACCTTCACTTATGGTTTCTGTCTAAACTAACTGTCTCTCTGTTCTGTCTGTTTATTTTTGAAGTATAGACTTCTTTTGGCGCGTCACAGACATATTTTTAGTGGGCTGTGAATTTAATTGTAGCGTCACGATCGGGAATGATAAGAAATCTTCGGTAAACTCGGAACTATGGCCAATGGTCATCTAGAAATGCGTCAGCATTTCCCATTGGCTTACGCGTTTCTAGAAGGCCATGTTCATGGCCACGTCCTCCGGGTTCACCCGCGTAGTTTCCCAAAGTGAGCTATCAAATTCTGAGTTATAAGTTTTCACTTCTATCGCCAGTTCCTATGACTGGCAATATTTTATTTTCACATAATGAGTCATATTATATTTGACTGGCCTCGTGGCTTAGTGGGTACTTTGCCTGCGAAGCCGAGGGTCGTGGGTTCGATTCGCACCCAGTGCAAATATTTGCGTGATGAATTCAAATATTTGTACTGTGTCTGGGTGTTTCTATGTATAATAAGTATGTATTTAGAACTATATAAGTATTATTTCAGCTATCTGGCCGCCATAGTACAAGCTTTGCTTAGTTTGGGGTCAGATGGTGTTGTGTGTGAATTGTTCACCATTATTTTTATTCAATACTAGCGGCCCCTCCCGGCTTCGCTCGGATAGTAACCAAAATATCAAGTGCAGTGCCATCAACCGGGCTGATTTGTAAATCTAAACCTTCCAGGGCCCTGCAAAACCCAAGCGTATACAAAAAAAAATCATTCAAATCGGTCGAGCCGTTTAGAAGGAGTTCACTTACAACGAAAAGTGGCATTGATTTTTATATATGTAATTATATAGATTAACAAGAACAAAAAAAAATTTTGATTAACCCCCGACAACCTCAGATTTGTTATCTTTACAACATTCGACTAGTCAAACCCTTTCATTTAATACCCATATTAAGGGAGTTGTGAAAAAATAAATGTGTTTCGCCATTTTGTGCCGTTTTAGGGGTGAACAACCCTTATCACTTAGGGGTGTGACTCAGACCTACTCAATATGCTCACAAAATTTCATGAGAATCGGTCGAGCCGTTTCGGAGGAGTTCGATTACGCACTCCGTGACAGAAGAATTTTATATATTAGGTTCAGGTTTAAATGTGCCTAGTAAAATAAACAAATAATTTGCAATTAACAATTGTGTGTGAATACCGCACGGCAGAATTGAAAACTGAAATCTCTATATATAAAAATGTTATATCATTGGTTTGTGTACGCTTCAAAAACTCAAAAAGTTCTGCACCAACCGAGCTGAAGTTTTACAATGATATATAATTCGCATCAAGGATTGTTTTTATCTCAACTTTCAATTGGTTTCATAACAAAAGTAACTTGAAATTGAATGGGTTATCCAATGGTAAATACATTTTCTAATAATTTCGTAATTTTAAAGTGGACTTGGCCATCCATCTTTTAATGATCATAAAGTAAGTGAAACAAAAAAATATCCAAATTAGAATTGGTACATATTTTATTATATTTAAATACTGTCATTATGTATATCAAATAATTTAATAGTATCTGGTTGACCGAGCTTTGCTCGGTTTTTTTAAATGATATTTACGCAGGTACGAATTACGAAGTGATGACTTACTTAGACCTACTAAAAGGCGCTAAGTATATAATTTTCTCAGAAAAAAAAAACAAAAAGAAAAGG
Organism: Ectropis grisescens; assembly: GCA_017562165.1. Classification (NCBI taxonomy): domain Eukaryota; kingdom Metazoa; phylum Arthropoda; class Insecta; order Lepidoptera; family Geometridae; genus Ectropis; species Ectropis grisescens. The sequence goes on from CM029768.1 coordinate 2,026,189, forward strand.
ACCACCAGGATTCGAACCGGAGCCTGTTGACTCCGAGGGCGAGCGAAAAAAAAGAACAAAAAGAAAAGTAACCACCAGGATTCGAACCCGGGCCTGTTGACTCCGAGGGCGAGCGAAAAAAAAGAACAAAAAGAAAAGTAACCACCAGGATTCGAACCGGGGCCTGTTGACTCCGAGGGCGAGCGAAAAAAAAGAACAAAAAGAAAAGTAACCACCAGGATTCGAACCGGGACCTGTTGACTCCGAGGACGAGCATATTCTGTCTGAGCCATTTAGACTTAAAGAAAAGTGGCGAAATAAGTGGCGTATTCTGATAACATTGTAGGAGTTTTTCATTGTCTAAAAACGCGCATAAAATGATGTTTTAAAAAAATAAAACCTAGCTAGATCGATTTATCGTCCCTGAAACCCCCTGTATACATAATTTCATGAAAATCGTTCGAGCCGTTTCCGAGATTCAGATTCTATAAATATACTTGTATATATACAACATTAGCTCGTTTAAAGGTATAAGATAATTGCAGGACCTGTCGTCACGCCTATTAATAAAAAACAAAAACAAAAGAACGAGCATACAAATTGTATTTACATACATTTTCAAAGTTTGAAATTACTACTTCACTGTATTATAATAATTATTGTACAGAAATCTGTCAAGCATTATACGAGTAGTGTTATCTAGTGTTGCAACAAAATGAACCCAAAGACCTTCACCTATTAACCTCATATCATGACATATTCATATCACATATTGACATTTAGTGAACTAAGTAAACAACGTTATCATAAAATAGATTAGAACTTTACTGTGTGTCGGTTTGAAGGGCAATGTTTCCAGAGAAATTACAGGGCTTAGAGATACAACATCTTAGATATCTGGGTGACGAGCGCAGTGCAGTGCTAGGTAATGATTTGGACTCTTCATGTTCCAATAGCTGCGTGTCACTGTGCTGTTATGTGGCAGCCGTGTTGGTTACCATCAGGCACATGTCCTACTCGTCTCGTCACTCTTTACTTAAAAAAAAAACTATAACTATATACAGGGTTACTCGTAATTAGGCTGCATCCGTTTTTAAGGACATGTTCTGCATACTTATACAAACGACTTTTGTTAAAACTCTTTACATATCCCATAAACAAGAACAAAATTAAAAATTTGGATTAACCCCCGACTACCTCGGATCTCGCATTATCTGTATAACGTTCTACTAGTCAAGCCCTTTCATTTGATACCCATATTAAGGGAGTTGTGAAAAAAGAAATATATTTCGCCATTTTGTGGTAGCGGCCATCTTGGATTTAAATTTGTCATAGTGCAAAGTGATCTACTAGTCAAGCCCTTTCATTTGATACCCATATTGAGGTAGTAGTGAAAAAAATACTACAATTCGGCATTTTGTGGTGGCGGCCATCTTGGATTTGAAATTTGTTATAATGTATAGTATTCTACTAGTCAAGCCCTTTCATTTGATACCCATATTGAGGTAGGTTATGTAATATTTTGTCCGCCATTTTGTGGAGGCGGCCATTTTGAATCGATATTAACCAAACATAGCTAAGAACATCCGCACGGATATTAACTTTCAAATAAAAAAAACCGCATCGAAATCGGGCCATTCGTTTGAGCTCTACAGTGCCACAGACAGACACACACACACAGACAGACAGACAAACAGACAGACATCGACGTCAAACTTATAACACCCCTTTTTTTGGTCGGGGGTTAAAAATAGTGTTTGTTGTCGTCTCTTTAGCGGCTGTTTAGTGTTTACTCACTTCACTTTCACTGCACATCATTTGTGGAGCGTCAAAGACCATGCGCGCGCTTGTTGCGAAAATTCGATGTTTTTAGATCGGGCCAATATACTTTTTTTATTTTTATATTTTAAGCCCCACACGCACCACTGTCTTTTCGAAGTCATCATCCACCAACCCGCACTGGGCCAGCGTGGTGGATTATGACCTAACTCTCTCCTTGCGAGAAAAGGCCCGAGTCCCAGCAGTGAGAACATTTAGTAGGCTGTTGATAACGATTCGTATGTGTAAATGATTCTACATATGTATTTTATTGATTGAAAAAACGTTTCAAACTTACATCTTCCCATTATGTAGAGGCAGCCTCGGGAATGGACCTTGGTATCCCCCATCGACAGAGTCACAGTACCCAACAAACATACTATCAAAATCGATTTCATTTTTTTAATAATTATACTGTATATTTTTCTGCACAAGATGTTGTTTGTCCAATCTCGGAGGACTGACCAGTTGTGTTTGAAGTAGGTCCTTATAACGATGTGTTAAGGTGTTGATTCTGAAGAACTTAGATAACATTTATTTACGTACTAGAGCGTCGCCCCGGGTTTATCCAAGTTCTAACACAGGTTAAATATTTTTAATAATAAATCAAATGAAAGTAAATAATTCAGATAATATTAAAAAAAATAAAGTTTGGAACGGCTAAACGAACCAGGTAAAAATGTGTGGTTTAAGAATATTTATCAATCTCAAAATAATAATGTACAAAAAATCACATTCTCATATATATGTTACATATGTTATTATATTATGTTGCTTCAAAGCGCAGCGTGCAGACTAATGTAAAACGAAAAAACAAATAAACATAAAACACCGAAATTCATTCACAACTAATACACAATAATACTTGCAAAATTTAACAGATAATATATTCTTATTTATCACACAAGGCAGAAAAACAGTTCTGTTCTGTTCCTAGTTCGACCATCCAAACCGGCTCCGAAAGAGTACAGCAGAGGGCAGCCGCGGAAAAAGCCTCAGCCAATCTAACTAGCAGCCGAGGCACCAACACGGCGTTCGTGACTGCTTTCAACGCGGCAGCAAGGGCGTACTCGAATCACATCCCATTCATCGCCCCCTCGACGTCAAAGACCCCCAAAGCAGCTTCACAGCAACAACCAGCCCGAACGAGAGCCGACATGGGACAGGTTGAACCGCCCCGCTATGTCACGGCTTCGGAGCCGCGGAGCCATGCACGCAACGCCTTCATCGAATTCATAGCCACACTGAGCGCGACACGACAAGTCAACCTCAAGACCTGCGAAAACAGCATGCAGTCCTATAGGCTAGGAAGTGAAAGCCTTTTAAAGGCGAAACTCGAGGAGGCCGAAGCAGCCATTTACAATAATGTCACTTCCCGGGTCATCAAGGGAACCATGACAGGACAGTATATGGCAGCTTACAGTGCAGAAAATGGCTTCGTGACACTGAACGAGAGAGAGACAGAGCGCGCGGGAGTGCCTGTTTATGCGACACCACCAAACGACCCAATTGTAGTTACTGCCCGATGCACCAAGATTATGCTGGACGATAAGATCCTAGAGATGGCCAAGACCATCGAAGGGAACGGAAACGTCAAAGCAGATTGGGAAAATTGGGAGGTACCGAGAATACAGTGGGTCAACGGAGTTCCAGGATGTGGAAAAACAACATGGGTGATTAGACACTTCGACGTGGACAAGGACGCCATCATCACTACAACAACTGAGGCAGCAAAAGATCTAAGAGAAAAGCTATCGCACCGAATCGGAAACCTGGTCAAAACCAGAGTGCGAACCATGGCTTCTGCTCTGGTAAATGGTTTCGGTAGAGAAAGTTTCAGTCGCCTCATGGTGGACGAAGCTCTCATGAACCATTTTGGAGCCATTGTGATGGCTTCAAGGCTGTCTGGTGTTGGTGAAATTGTCCTCATTGGAGACGTCAATCAGTTGCCTTATATCGACAGGGAAAATCTCTTCGAAATGAGGTATCATCGCCCGAACCTGGTAACAAAGATCAGCCAGGAGTTGCTCTGCACATCGAAACCCAATGGACGTCGCATATGCACTGAGGGAAATATACTCCGGTATGTACTCTTCAGCGTCCCGTATAAAGTCCCTAGAACAGAGAAGATATAAGGGAGCGCAAATACCCAACACCCTACCAAATACCCTCTTCTTAGTTCACACTCAAGAGGAGAAGGAGACCCTGACAAACCAGGGTTATGGATCAGGCACCGGGTCACGCATCCTTACTATCCATGAAGCTCAAGGACTAACATACGAGTCGGTAATCGTAATCAAAACCAAGGCAAACATGAAGCTGCACGAGCGTGCCCCATGCGGTAGTGGCAATCTCACGGCACACGGGGACCTTCACATATTACGCTGACGACACCGACGACGCCATCGGTCGGTTCGTGCGGCGAGCGTGGGCTGCATCACCGAAGACCATCCGCGATTTTAACCTACAGATGGCCATCAGGGACAGAAATGCGGCCGTTGTGGAGGCTCTGGGCCGGGAAGAGGCAGCTTAGGCAAATGACAAGGCAAACACTCGATGTCGAGTCGATTACTAGCGGAATCCCAACCGGTAGTGAAGCCGATCACTACAGACGAGCACTAGAATTAGATTTTAAATGTACCCAACTCCCTCCTATTTTCCTCTTCTTCTCCTTATCCAAGATATGTGTAAAAAACGATAATTGTAATGACAAAGATCACGGACCCCGGAGTCTGTAGAGTGGCTAATTAAAAAAAAAAAAAAAAAAAAGGCAGAAAAACACGAGTAGTGAAGGTGAGTGTTGATGTACGTCGGAAAGTCGGAACGTCGGGATGTACCCTTAAACCTACGCCCGAGTCACAAGTCTCAGGATCTACTCGAGTTTTCTCTCTGCCACACGATGGACCCTTGCACCCGCACGGTGAATCCATGGAATGCTAAGAAGATCGTTCATCTCTCTAAAAAATAAACGTTGGTAGATATTTCACACACAACACCATTTGACCCCAAACTAAGCAAAGCGTACTATGGGAGCTAGATAGCCTTAGATAGATAGATCTTATACCTGTAAATGAGCATTTTGCGTCATTTACCAACCCACAATTTGACCGGCGTCGTGGATTTTGACCTTCACTCTCCCTGTGAAACAAGGCTCTGAAAAGAACCCTAACCTAAATGAATTCTTTATGTTCAAAACGCTGTGTGGTTCTGCTGGGCAGGCGTGCTATTTACCATCACGCTCAAATACAAAATCTTTATTGCTGTTTGCAGGTAAGATAAGGTGATACAATACATTTTAAAAGTTGACCCATACAAACTGTCCTCTTCTTCTAGAGGCATGCGATATGTCTGGCAACACAGTTTCCATTGGTCTGAATTTATTCAAATAATAGTCAGCTGATAAAGTCTTCTTCTTTCTCCGTCTGTTCCTGTCCTTCTCTCCCCGTTACTCCGTATATAAAAATGAATGTTTGTCCGTATGTTCTACATAGAATTAATTGTAAACTATGCATTTGATCATGTGATGATGTTTAGCAAAGTTTTTGTATGCGCCAAAGAAGGTATCCGAGTTGGTACGACCGATTTTCCACAGGCGGCGTAGAATCGCGTGTAGGATACCTACAGTTAAAGCTTTAAAGTTAAGCCTATAACATACGTGAAAATCAGTTATCAGAAACTACGTTGAATGTTGTGTTTTTATGTATCTTCTTGACCCCATATCTCAAAATTGGCCGTCTAAGCAAGTTAGCGGCTAAGCATGTTTGTGTTCTTAGTGGCGGCTGGCCTGGTGGCTTAGTTGGTAGTAAGTCTACCTGCGAAGCCGTGGGTCGTGGGTTCGATCCCCACCCAGTGCAAATCTTTGTGTTTGATTTCAAATATTTGTACTGTGCCTAGGTGTTTTCTATGTATAATAAGTATGTATTTAAAAATATATAAGTATGATATCAGCTATCTGGCTTCCATAGCTTTGCTTAGTTTGGGGTCAGGTGGTGTTGTGTGTAAACTGTCCACCAATATATTTATTTATTTATTTAGTACGTACTAACTCTAGTCAATCGTCGACATTTCGTTCATCAGAAAATACGTGTCGTCTGACGGCTCTGGTATTTTGGACTATAAAATATCCTTTGCGCATAGTATGAAACAGAGTTATGCCTTCAGAATTGACACTGTTGTCTATTTGAATAACACCACATGCAATTAATATACGGTTATAATCGTATTTAGATAACATAATGGTTGACAACATATTAAAACGAGTATTATTATTGAATGATTGTAATTACTCGTAGCTTGACCTGTTTACTGGATCTAGTCTATTTATCTTACTCACAGTCTAAATGGTTATGCTTGGATGTTCGTTGCTCAGTTACGTCGGAACGACTGAAATGATCGGGTTGAAATTTGGAATATAAATTTGGATAGATTATACCTACTCTGAAATAGCATATAGGCATTTAATCGCGGCAAAATGATGGGAATGATAACCATTCAGGTAAAACCATAGGGGGCTGCTAGTTATGAAGTTACGCCTGGTCTCGTTGGGAGAACGGCGGCGGCAGAGCCCTGGGCTCAAACCCCACGCACAATATCGCCTTTTCGAAGTCACGTGCGTAACGCTGCTCTTGAAACGGTAGAGGGAAAACATCGTGAGGAAACCGACATGTAGTGGTAGGACTCTTGGCAGCTTCCTCCTGGGGAAGTAGTACACCTTTGCCAGTTATTCTACCGCCAAGCAGTAATGTGCTAACATGACTGTGTTCCGGTTTGAAGGGCAATGTTTTCAGAGAAATGACTAGAACTAGTTAGAAATATAGTATCTTAGATCTCTGGGTGACGAGCGCAGTGGAGTGCTAGGTAATGATTTGGACTTTTCATGTTCCAATAGCGTGTCGCTGTGCTGTTATGTGGCAGGCATGTTGCTTCCCATCAGGCATATGTCCTGCTCGTCTCGTCACTATAAAAAATACCCAGAATATTTGGAAATTTTTTTCGAGGTCATCATGTCTCCTCCACCAACCCGCACTGGACCAGCGTGGTGGATTACGACCTTGATCTCCTTGCAAGAAAAGTCCGGAGTCCCAGCCTTGGGGAAAATTTAGTTGGCTGCTTGTGCTAAATGCTGCTAGGTATCTATACTAATATTATAAAGCTGAAGACTTTGTTTGTTTGTTTGAACGCTAGGATCTCAGGAAGTGCTGGGCTGAATTGAAAGATTCTTTTTCTATTAGATAGTCCATTTATCGAGGAAGGCTATAGGCTATAGAAAATAACGCTACTATTAACAGAAGCGGAGCATGAATCAAGAATGTAACAAAATCGGGAAAAAATATTCCTTTTTGAGAGTTTTCGTACGTTTCGTGCTTTGACATGACACATGATAGCATGTGTCTAAGATTGCGTCATTGAATATTACAGATTACATACCTCTTGAATATAAAACCTTTTTGCTAATCTCTGAGTTGGTACGACGAATTTCCGACAGGTGGCGTAGCAGGTAGCTGAAGAGGTGTTTTGTTTGAAAGCGAAATTCTCAGGAATGACTGAACCGATTTCTAAAAATTTTTCACCGTTGCATATATGTGCGGGATCTCGATGAGTGCTATATATGTTCCACGGGCGAAGCCGGGGCGGACATCTATAGTCAGGTCATTTTAATAGGTAACATTTGACGTTTGTCAGTTATGTCGTCATAGTGAGGTGACCTGGTTAAAACCTCGATTAAAGTGAAATGAATCGATACGGACTTGAAACACCAATATGTGAATTTTAAAATCATCCGGCAAATCCTTGCCTCTTAATTATTATTTTTTTCGTAAATTTAAGGAGCAATATAAGACAAGTGCATAATTTAACAACAGAAATGCATTTATTAAGTTGAATTATCTGAACAATTGTTAGTATTGTTTTTTGTTTTCCATTGTTTTCCTCTCTTGAGTGACAAAGTGGAACGGAACCGACGTGATAAGTGTAGGCTGCTCATAGGCAAGCGCAAGAAAAAGATTATGAGTGACAGTATTTTTTGTATGGCTCCTCTTCTATATAATAAGCTGCCAAATGCAATTAAAAACTTAACTCATCCATGTTCAAAAAGTAAATTAAAAAGATACTGGTACCCAAATGTTATTACACTGTGAAAGAATTTTTAAATGATAGGAAATTAATTGGAATACTGATGTATAGATGTTGTATAACTTGACATTTTACATTCCATTAACTTCCACATTAAATTCCATTAGCCACATTAGTGTCCACTGTCTATATTTTATGAAACTTTAGATTTAACTAATGTTAGATCAGATAATATATTGTAACGGACAGGTTGAATCAGATTACTCTATAATATATTGTGAGAGTTCTTTGAGTAGGTATCCAAATATTAAATTTTATACATGTTAACATTCTTTTACACACATTGACATTGTTTTATTTTATACAAATTGAATTATTATTATCATTATTTTTGATTATTATTTTTTGATTTTTCTATACATAATGACATTCTTTAAAATTGCTCACACGGCTAAACTGCAAGAGCTACTACTGCAAGACTTTGGATTCTACATGAAACCACACACCTGTCAAAGTCCATAACATCATCCTGCTGAAGCACAAGACGTTGGCGTAATTGTACTCATCAAACATATCACACTAACATAACACACCGGGATAGAAGCCAGAAATTAATACATGATGAATCAGATGACATACATGATACAACCGATTAAAAGTTAAAAACGAAAAAAGAAGAAGAAGACTATCAGCTGACTATTATTATCATTGTATAAATTCAGACCAATGGAAACTGCGTTGCCAGACATATTGCATGCCTCTAGAAGAAGAGGCCAGTTTGTATGGGTCAATTATTTAAATGTTTTGTATCATCTTATCTTACCTGCAAACAGCAATAAAGATTTTTGTATTTGTATTTGTATTTGTATTGTCATCTTCATCATTGCTGTCAGCACTCAAATATATTATTAATTATTTTCAATAATATTGTCTATTCTCACAGTTATTTTTTGCATTTTTATCTTTATATATAAAAGTGAAAGGTCACTCTTCACGAAAACTCAGAAATTTTGCATGGAGGTGTCTTTTAGCACATAAGCGCTCGCTAAGACGGGGTTTTGCAAAATTCAACCCCTAAGAGTGTGAAACAAGGGTTGGACGGTTGTATGAAGATTCTGTAATTTTCAAAGTTATAAGCATGAAATCTACATAACCGATTTTAATGAAAGTTGGGACATAGATAGACTTAATCCCAAAAAAGATATAGGTTACTTTTTGATTACGGAAAAAAGGTTGAAATGAGGGATAAAAGTACATGGAAATTCGTAACATTTGAAGACAAAACCATGACCAGACCAAACTTCGTATCTAGACATTTGACGCGAAGCAAATTTATGTTCATTCTAGTAATTTTGTCATTTCGAATTGTACGGGGATGAAATGGGAGATGAAAGTTTTATATGAAAGTTCGTCACTGTTAAAGATAAAACCATAAAACTTTGTGTTTAGAAATAAATGTTTGTCCTTACGGGGATGAAATAGGGGTTAAAATGGGGGATGAAAATTTACGTGGAAGTTCGTCAATGTTGAAAACCGTAAAAATTTTAAGCTAGACACATAAAATGCATACTATTTTATAGTAAAAATGTGAAAGTAACTCTGCCTGTCTGGTTGTTAAGTTTTGACGCCTAAACCACTGAGCTGATTTTTATGAAATTGTAGGTACAAAATATTTTAACATTAATAAAAGTAAATTTGTATGGGTGTACAACTGTTCAAGTAAATATTGTGTACTGCCTTAGTTACGTTAATACTTATTTTACGCAGACGAAGTCGCGGGTAAAAGCTAGTAGTTAATAAATGAATAATAAATATTATTATGTATATTATAATCACAACGTGGTCACTAATTTATGGTGATATTTCTTCACAAGTAATCATTGCATTCGATTCAACTTATCAGCTTACGATTTTACAATAACATCCTTAGTGGTTAAAAACAAAAAAGGTTAACTGACGCAACATTGTAGCGACGTGCAGTTCTTTCGATCAGAAATTGCTTATTATACTTAGAATGGTTTATTAGTGAAAACAAATCGTAAAATTGCTCGTATCAGTCATTATTACAATAAATATGTAGTCGTAATAGAAAAAAAAAAACCAATGTGCAGTTCTAACAAAACGAAAATTATATTATTTTATGCCCGCCGTTACAAGGTTACGTTGTCGAATTTTGATGAATTGTCAAATGTTACCTATTAAAATGACCCGACTATAGTAATATATATTTTTTTTATTTATTTGCAGGGACAACACATACTACCTGCACTTGGAGTGCATCAATACAATATTGGTGCTGATGTCGGTGTATATGTTCGCGGGGGTCCACGGCCAGACCCGTCTCATCGAGAGCTCGCTTATTTATAGGTGAGTCTGTCTGTATATTTAAAATTTTAATAGGAGAAACAGCCCCCTGCTTCTCCTATTAAAATACAAACACACTATGTTTGTAAGTTCATCGTATTTTTTTTTTAAATCGGTATGAAATATGCGTCAGTCCAATGGGAAATGCTGACGCATTTCTAGATGGTCAATGGTCACAGTCCCGAGTTTACCCGAAGATCTCTTATCATTCCCGAGCGTGACGCTAAAATTCAATTCACAGCACACGAAACACACGAAAAAACTGTATTTGGCGCGCCAAAAGAAGTATTCACTTCAAAAAAAATTGGTTGCCTGTAAAGTCAGTATACGGGCGAAAGTTTTACGTGACAACGACTTTGAGTGGTAAAATAATTTTACGGAAGGGACGCGTGCCTTTCACTTTTTATGTCTGTCTCTCTCGCTCTTAGGCGGGCTAACCATGCCCGAGTGGAAGGGACGCGTGCCTCTCACTCGCTCTCGTTGTGAGCGCATAACGTGAGCGGAGCGTAACGCAGTTTCTTGAAGTGTCACCCGGCAAACCAATTTATAAGACGTTGTCACGTCAAAAGTTTGTAAGTTTTTGATTCAGTACTAGTGGGACTCTTTTTGGAGTCCGCCTGGGGAAGTACCTAATTACACGTAATCGCCGACTTGCGTCAATATCAGACTACTTGATGTATGATCTAAGAGCCCGTGACTCTTAGACCTTCCTTATTTTAACAAAGCTGAAAGTCTGCCGGGGTATACTCCCAGCATAGGTAAGAGCGATACCCCATTATGAAGTTTGGGTCATTGTGGCTTTGGAAGATAAACGGGGTACTAAAGGTGTGAGAAATACTGATCTAAATTTGTCTTACAGATAGTTCAACTCAGTTGTGCGCGCGGCCCTATGTGTGCGTGGGCTTGTAAATATGCTACTTTCATCCATGTGGCAGCGACGCGGCGGTCGGACGACGACTGCCACACGAATGAAAGTTGCATATTTACAAGCCCACGCACACATACGGCCGCGCGCACAACTGAGTTGAACTATCTGTAAGACAAATTTAGATCAGTATTTCACACACCTTTAGTACCGTTTATCTTCCAAAGCCAGGATGACCCAAACTTCATTTTTCTTTTCTTTCTTTTTTCAGTTCTTTCAGAACTATCTGTAACTTTATAGTCGTTTTTGGTATTAGGGCCTTAATATTAGTATCAAATGAGAGTAGTAGATTACTATACTACAAAGAATATCACCCAGATAAGGGGCATGTTGTGATGCAACAAGAGTGGTTTGAGCGAATACCGGCCGGTTTGAGGGTGTCTGGAGCTTTCGTCTCATTCTAGGAGTGACGCTTAGTTGTGTTGGACGTGCTAGGGACTAGGGACATTTAGAGTTAATTTTGTGATTGTAATTAATTATTTTTTGATGAAACAAGATTGTAGAAACATGATTTGTAGAAAATTCTGTGTTTTTATTAATAACTTATTTGAAAAAAAAATGTATGGGAAAAATATGGGTTTTGTAAAAACTGCAGAATTGTATTTAATTAACGTCCCCTTAAAATGAAGCAGGGTGATTGCCAGTGACCCTGTCTATAATATTAAGATTTAGAATTAATGTTATTTATGCTTCCAGAACAATCTTCCAAGGTAGATACGGCATGCACGCGCCGCTGCTCGTCAAGACATTGCTGAACAACCTCGCGAGCATGCTCGCCGCGCCGCCGAGCATGTTCGGCGCGCGCCCGGCGGGTGGGAGCTTGCTCATTGGACTGGCTTGTGAGTATTTAAAACTAGATTCTTATAAAAGAAACTTGTGAATATTTAAACTAGATGTCCGCCCCGGCTTCGCCCGTCGTACATTATATAACACCCATCGGGATCCCGTACACTTCCAACGGTGAAAGAGTGACTGAAATCGGTTCAGTCATTCCTGAGAATATCGCTTTCAAACAAAAAACCTCTTCAGCTACCTGCTACGCCACCTGTTGGAAATTGGTCGTACCAACTCAGATTTAGAAACAAATTTGATTAGCAAAGGTTTATATTCAATGACGCAATCTTAGACACATGCTGTCACGTCAAAGCACGGTATAAAAACTCAACTTACATTATTGGTTCATGCTCCGATTCTATTGCTTATTGTGATTGATTGATTTAGATTGATTGAGTAGCGTTATGTTCTATAGCGTTCTTCGATAAATGGACTAGCTAATAGAAAATGAATAAAAAAAAAAAAAATTATTTCAATAACATAGATCTTAACTATACAATATTTTCTTACAGCTATACACAGGTATATTAATTTTATCAGCCTGAACTAGGTAGAACCTGTGTTTCAGGCGCGAAAATTGCCTATTTTAACTAAAAGTTACATTATCGAAGATAATAAAACTAAACAATAAAATCGGTAAATATATGAATTACTTTGCTTATAAAAAAGATAGGTATGAAATTTCTTTACTATTTTATAACTAATATCAAATGTTCAGTTTCCTCATATGACAGTGTTAGCAAATATTCACAGACAGTTTGTTTACAGTTATAAACATTTTGGTCGTAAATAGATAGCAATCTATTTAGTCGGTTGTATAGTATTGGACCAAGAAATATGAAAAATCTGCTTGTGAAAGCATGTTTTGTCTGTGCCAGTGAGCTACATACGATATCCTTACGTCTCTTGTTAGTAATCTCAGTGCAGTAGGAAAGATTTTTGTGCTGTTTTAGTGTCGTGTTCAAAATAAATAGTTGTCTTACTGATAGAATGTTGCAGGCTTTATAGAGCAGTTTCGTAGGGAAGAGAAATGGACGAAATGTTGCGACCTTCAGAATGGCTCTTTGTGCTCTTTCTACAGAAAGCATTAATGTCTTAGTAGCACCTCCCATGATGTGATACAGTATGTAATTATTGATTGACACAGAGCTTTATACACTTGCTTTATTAATTTAGTATCTACGATATACCGTAATATTTTGAACACATAAATCAACTTACGCAGTCTGTTTACTAGGTTTTTGATGTGTAGCCGAAAGGACAGTGTGTCATCAATAATAACACCTAAATATTTGATGTCATTTGCTCTTTCTATGGTTGGGCAGTTGTCTAGACAGGCTGTAGGATTTGTGCACGTGTGTGCATATAGATGCTAGTTAGTTGTAGATTGCTTAGATTTACGCATAGAAAAGTATATGTATTTTGTTTTATCCGCGTTTAGTGTTAGTAGATTATTTGTTAGCCAATTATTTACCTTATCAAAACCTCGCTGAGCAAATTCGTGCAGCTCTATCTTGTTTGGGGCGGAAAATAAAATTGCAGTGTCATCAGCATATGACAGTAATTTGCCATGTTCCAGATTTAAACTGCAAAGATCGTTTATATAAACCAAAAAAAGGGTAGAACTGAGGGTCCCGCCTTGAGGAATTCCGAAATTAGTGCTTTTCTGTTCATCGCTGACAACGTTGCCTATTCTAACACATTGGGTACGGTCGCTTATGTAGTCTGTGAAAAGTTTAAGCTGAATTCCCCTTACGCCTATTGCTTCTAGCTTTTGTAGTAAGGAAGGTACATACACTGTATCATAGTACCGTCACTGTATCAATCTTTCAATTCTGACCAGTACTTCCTGAGATCCTAGCGTTCAAACAAACAAACTCGTCAGCTTTATAATATTAGTATAGATAGACAATTATTATATTATCTTAACATGCCCCAACGTTCAGCAAAGGCACCTCTTCCCAATGAAGAGATCAAGAAAACGAAGAAGATGATTATTGTGGGCTTCAGTTCATCTTTCCACCTTTCTCTGGGCCGTCAGTCAGGCAATCTGTACGTCTACGTATACGTACTGATATGATCAACATACTGTCATATTGACAGTATGTTGATATAAAAGAAGAAAAGCATTGGCTCTAGTGTGCCGCCTTATGTAACTCTAAATTTTTTCCGCTATAAAATATTCTTGTGCTATTTGTATTCTGCATATATTCGTATTCTTACATATATTTTAAATCAATTTGATGACATACCTAGGATGAGAAATTCAAAATACTTGATTTATTTCGTACCGACACAGTGTCAAAGGCTTTCTCAAGATCCAAGGTAAAATTTATGTGTTGATTCATTGACTTTTTCTTTTGCAGCGAGCGTATGGAATATGATATCATTTGCGTCGCCGTCCCAACGTACTATCTTCTCCCACCCGCCTGAAGACAGGAGCGAGTTGCTCGACAGACTGAAGACCGAGCACCCTGTTGCGAACCAATCGTGTCTGCTCTTACTCACCTTGGCTAACCACTGCATAAATGATGACAATTTATATAGGAAGGCACTGCTTGCCGCTCAAGATAACACAGGTAACGCTTGAAACTGATTTATTGATGAACATGATGATCTAGCTGTGATCATGGTATTAAATTATACTTTTAATACATTTTACAACAATTAACACAAATTGTTATTTTTTTGTTTGCTTTACTTTTATTATATTGTTACAGAAACAACAGCCACAACGCCTTCCAGAGATTCAAGCGACGCCAGCTCGTCACAGATCACCTCGCCTCGAATAGACATGGCTGCGGTAAGTGGACCCTTTGCAATGGTTCCATACATATCTGTAACCTATTCATTTCTTTTCATTTTCCATTTCACAGTTGCTAGGAAGAAATCGCTCTCAGCAATTCAAGTTTTTTATGGTATGGAATGACGGGTCGACCAGGACATGTGCCTCATGGCAACTTTTTAGGCTTTTTGTCAGGATTTTTCAAATGAATGGGAACTCTATGCAAGATACCGCGTTGAGTATGATGGTGCCAATGTTTCCGATTCCAGCTCCACACCGCGCTGTGCGCGACCGCCGGCTGCGAACACTCCACGCTGCTGCTGTACCTCATGATACACTCGTGCCGCGCGTACAAGCGGTACGTGTCCACCGTGCCGCATATAGAGAACTTGGTGAGTACAACACCAGATTTGCTGAACACCAATTTTTTTTTCCTGTATGTTCTGATGCATGTGTAAGCTGCGTTACTACTGAAAAGTTTCTTGGAAATTCATTCAGTAGTATATGAAATTCACCCATCCACACCCCGCTATCCTTACACCCACTCTTTCATCCGTCTATCCTACCACTCGATCTCGTCTATCGATCCTGTGTTTCGTCAACCCTCACTCATTAATCTATTCATTCAGCTATCCTTTCTCATTCACATCCTCTCATTCGACTATCCTTCCCACCCAGCTATCTATTCACTCACCCATCGATCCATTCCTTCACCGACCCTCACTCATTCATCTATTCAATCACCCATCCTGTCAATTGTTTAAATTATCCTAGCAATATGGATGTTAACAATTTTTCGGAATTGCTTTTATTTTGAAGATTGACGCTTGTTTACCGTAAAAAAAAATTGATTTAATACACTAGTATTTTCGATGAGTAAATATACAATAATATAGTTATTTTGAATTTTTCAGCTAAAACGCTAACGATTGACATGTCGTCACTAGTCGCAAAACATTGGTTGCGATTTATGACTTTATCTCCAGTTTGTGTTTTTTTTTATTTGAATAAAAACAATCAAAATCGTCGACGCTAAGATTGCGAACTATAATAAAAATGCAGAGAAGTAAACAATCTAGTCAGTCTTCGACGGCTTGTTTTGCGACTAGTGACGTAATGAGCCATAGCCATAAGCCATATTGGCGTTTGCAGTCACGGGACAACAGATTAAAAATATAGCATTTAAAATCATTTATAATACTAATACTAATTAAATTACAAAATTAATAATCTTATTCTTAATACTAATTAAATTACCTACAAAAATGTGTTTTTCGATAGTCTATGAATACAATCATTCATACAATTACCACTAAACATTAATTTGTGATTAGTGTTAACATCCCTATTGTTATATTTGAAATCACGAAAGTTCAAAAACAATATAAATTGTACAGGTTGTGCAATTTCATCATTCAGTCTAATATCTAGTTTACCGCCCATTACATTGCAGTGTGAACTATGTACATTTAGTTTTAGTTGGATTAAGTACTAGCTTTTTTTTTAAATGAAGAGTGACGATACGAGCAGAACGTGTGCCTGATAGTAAGCAATATGCCTGCCATATTACAGCTCAGTGACACGCAGCTATTGGAACATGAAGAGTCCAAATCATTACCTACCACTGCACTGCGGTCGTCACCCAGACATCTAAGATGTTATATCTCTAAGCCATGTCATTACTCTGGAAACATTGTCCTACAAACCGGAACACAGTAATGTTTACACATTACTGCTTGGCGGTAGAATAGATGGCAAAGGTGTGGTACTTCCCCAGGCAGACTCTGCCAAGAGTCCTACAACTACAAACATTTTTTTTTTAAACATTGGTGGACAATTCACACACATCACCATCTGAACCCAAACAAAGCAAAGCTTGTAATATGGCGGCCAGATAGCCGATATAATACTTATATAGTTCTAAATACACACTTATTATTCATAGAAACACCCAGACACAGTGCAAACATTTGAATTCATCACACAAATATTTGCACTGGGTGGGAATCGAACCCACGACCCTCGGCGTCGCAGGCAGAGTTACTACCCACTAAGCCACGAGGCCAGTCAAAACTCATTTTATTTGCTTCAAACCATTTGTTTCTATGATATTGATCTACGATATTGATGCATATTGCATATCCATCTGTCTCCACGGCCGTCTAAAGGTACAAGTTCGCCCGGAGACCGCGACCGGAGACCGTGACAGGCACTTAGACACTATAGAATTGTATGGGCGCCAGTTCGCGCCGAGACCACGACAGGAGACCGAGACACGTGTCGCGAGACATGTGTCGCGGTCTCGGCGCGAACTGGCGCCCATACAATTCTATAGAGTCAAGTGCCTGTCACGGTCTCCGGTCGCGGTCTCCGGGCGAACTTGTACCTCAATGAATGAGTGTATCGTCTGCAGATAGTCCCGATCCTGCAAGTGCTGTACAACGCCCCCCGACAGCAGCTCGCATCACATCTACATGTCGCTCATCGTGCTGCTCATCCTCACCGAAGACGATGCGCTCATCAAAAACGTGCACAACATTGTGAGTCAGCTTCTAATATTTATATGTCGGCAGAAGTGGTATTCAGAGAATCAGGATGGATGGTACAGGTGTTGGTCCTCTTCAGTAAACATTGTGTGTGGGCTTCGGTGTGGTTCACGAACAAGAACGAATGCGTAGGAACTTTACAAGTGAGTTTAACACAAAGTAGGTACTACTCGATTAGACACGTGGTACAATTTTCTTATTAGAAAGTTCTTATCAACGAGACGTGAGACAGTTCCCGAACTACGTGGTCGCACGACGGCTATCGGAGGAGGAATGTGCTCCCGTCCGAAATGTCTTCAAGCAGCCTCGCACGACGTAATAACCCGGACTCTGCCGAAGCGATGACAGCACACCGCTTGCGCCTCGTATTGAAATCCAATACTGTTCGAATGACCTCTTGACATATATTTTAATATTTCTGTAACTTTGTTTACTTGTTACGTGCAATAAAGAGGTTATCTATCTATCTAAACAGATTTGTTGGCAATCACCCTGCATCATTTTAAGTAATTTAAATAAGTCAACTTTTCTTTACAGTTTCAAAATAATCTTATTTTTGTCTCTCTGTACAAAATAAAAATAGGTTAAAGCGTGGGGAAAATAGATTGAAGCGTATCGAAAAATAGATTAAAGCGTATGAAAAATATATTAAAGCGTATGGAACATTGATTAAAGCTTATAGAAAATAGGTTAAATCCTATGGGAAATAGATTGAAGCGTATAAAAAATAAGTTAAATAGGTTAAAAAATTAGTTAAAGCGTACAGAAAACAGGATAAAGCGTACGAAAAATAGTTCAAAGCGTACGAAAAATAAGTTAAAGCGTTTGGCGAATGGTAAAGTTTTGTTAATAATTCGAAATATTCCTCTTATTCCAGATGCTAAAAAACCTGACGTGGTACACAGAGCGAGCGATCTCCGAGATATCCTTGGGCGGTCTGATGGTGCTGGTCATTATTCGCGCGCTACAGTACAACATGGCGCGGGGAAGGGACAAGTATCTGCATACGAACTGCGCCGCGGCCATCGCCAACATGAGCTGTGAGTAGTCACAGTTATAGCACAATTATTTTTAATAAAGAGTGACGAGACGAGCAGGACATGTGCCTGATGGTAAGCAACATGCCTGCAACATAACAGCACAGTGACACGCAGCTATTGAAATATGAAGAGTCAAAATCATTATCTAGCACTGCACTGCGCTCGTCACCCAGATATCTAAGATGTTATATATCTAATCCCTGTAATTTCTCTGTAAACATTGCCTTTCAATCCGGAACACAGTAATGTTTGTACATTACTGCTTGGCGGTAGAATAACTAGCAAAGGTGTGGCGGTGTGTGTAAAGTTCCCCAGGCAGACTCTGCCAAAAGCAGCCCCAGTGCACAGCCTCAGGTTTGGGGGGGGTAGTAGAAATACAATAAATCGAGTAAAAATATTTTACTAGTAGCGCCCCACGATTTTACCCGTGAAGTTGCGTTCCAGTTGTTTTCCCGCGTAAAAAAATAATCTATGTAGGTACTATTAGATATTTTTAAATTTGGAGGGGTCGTGACCCCCCCCCCCCCCCATTGGACCACTCATGGCCAAGAGTCCTATCACTACTAAAATCCTACCAGTTTAATATTTCTCAAGTGAACATTTCTTTTGCCGCACCACACGCAAAATTTTTCGTACTGTGATTGAAGCTCATCGTCACATTCGTTAGTGAATGTGAACAGTTCGGGTGAACTCCGGCAGACGCCGGATTAACGTGGGAGAGTCATGTGGACCGACTGAGAGGAAAACTCGGTGGTGCGTGTTTTGCTCGAGTTTGCTACTTCGCTACAGTGCATTCGCTCGTGCAGTACGGCGCCGAGCTGTGGGGGAGGTGTGCGGAGTGGCAAGGAATATTCCTACAAAAACGTGCCATCCGGGCTATCGTCGGAGTAGACGATGAGACTTCCGTAAAACCATATTTTAGGAGTCTGGGCATTCTTACACTACCCTCGGTGGTAATAATGCAAGTACACTCCGCGAGGCATAAGCTGAGCTTTGCATTTGTGTGAGTGTACATGGATAGTGTAGGTGTGACAACCGGCCTTAGACGCGGCGCCATTCTGTCTCGCCGCGCTCCTGCCTGATTGGTGATCACTCACACTAATGCAAAGCTCAGCCTATACCTCGCGGACAAAATTTCAAGCTCCTGCCTGATTGGTGATCACTCACACTAATGCAAAGCTCAGCTTATACCTCGCGGAGTGTAGCATTGTTTGTGAGAACTAACCTGGACTCCTACGATGTATGTGGTGCGAACCATCGCTACCCCACGAGGGGCGCGGGCAGCCTCGGCGTGGTAAAGCGTAAGCTGTCCAAAGCCACAAGATTGACCCATGTTATGGGTCCAGACGTTTACAATAACCTGCCCGAACATGTGAGAGCCGCACCAAGCTTATGTAGTTTTAAATCTCGATTGCAACGCTGGCTTGTTGAGCAGGCGTTTTATAGATACGAGGAATTTTATGCTTTGACTTTGTAACCCAGTAAATTATTATTGTGTAATTAAAATTAATTGACATTTTATTATAAATTTATAATAATTATTATATTATTTTTATATTCGACATTGCATGACTTAATAATTAATATTTACCACTATATTGTGCATTATTATACCGAATTTTGTTTTATAATTTGTGTATGCTTACATTTATTATCCTGACATGTAAATTGGCTTTATGAAATAAATGATTATGATTATGAAACCAGTTTCATAAACGCAATATTTAATATAGATACCACACAAAATTTACGCGGGACGCATAGAAAATACGACAGTGTGACGTCACGTTTCAGTAGTGATTTGTATGAAGCGTTTTAGGGAGAGTCTAAAATTGTGATTTTAAAATCGTGATATCAAGTTTATGAGATGATAAAGTAATTCTTTCACCTATGTTTCAGTTATTGAGTAGCCTTTTGTTGGCACATTAAATCAAAAATTTGTCGACATGCCTATTACGCCAATATTTTGTGTTTCAGCATTTTTTGTTTTGTACTTTTATTAGTACATATACAGAATCTGAACAAAGAAGTTGATCTTGTGTCTGTATATTGCAGGTGAGTTTAGAAATCTCCACCCTTACGTGGCCCAAAGGCTGGTATCACTGTTCGAAACGCTGACCAAGAGAAGAAATAGACTCTGCGCACAGATAGAAGGTACTTGTATAGAATTATGTTATTACCACGGAGCTAATACAAAGAGGAGCTGCCCTAAGCAACTGTGCACTGTGATTTTCAACTAGGTCCTGACGTCATTATGGTGGGCGGGGCCTAAGTTAGTATGCTATCAGCGTTCGTCAGGTGCACATGTGAGGAGACTCGCATTAAGGCCGTCGCAGACGTAGCTATAATAACGACGGGGTGTTATAAGTTTAACATAACTGTACGTGTTTGTAGCGTCCCCAGCTCCCAAACGGATAAACCAATTTTGTTTTTTTGTGTTGGGTACACACCAACCGATTTTGTTTTGTTTTTAGGTTGGGTAAACTCGATGGGGTAATGTTGTTAAATTACCAAGTTCATATGGCCATCTTCCAGTTTCATTATCAGGCTCTGATTACCAAGCACCAAAGTACTCGTCAAGGCAAATAAAACGAGCTAAATATCGATGGTGCTATGTCGTTTAGTTACAAGATTCCTATGGTTATTTTCCAGCTTCATCATCAGACCATGGCTTCCATCTAGCACCAAGACAACTAAAACGATCCCAGATTTGATGAGGTTTCGTCGTTTCATTACAGAGTTCATCATCAGACCTTGGTTAATATCGGGAACCAACTCGTGATGTGTGATCGAACAATGATAAAACACGCTGTACATTCAAAATATGTCTTGCTATATGTACCATAATTTATATGAATATGCCTTAATATATATTACGGTACAATTTGGTGACGTCACAGAAATATGTATTATAGCTGCTTGTGTGGACACTCGAGGATTTGTATAGAAAATATACGGAAAAATGTCCAGCTATGAAATATGAAAATATTTACTATAGCTACGTCTGCGACGGCCTTTATAAGTACGTCATATCTTATTAACACTTTTGACGTCTAGTGTAAGGTAGCTGAACTATGCAGCAACATCAACATCAACCTAAGCTAGTAGTTTTGGTATTAGCCGATAGATGGAATATTGAGAAGTGGGCGGGGCTCAACACCCTGTCTGTGCCCCCTCATCCCGCAAACTATCACGCGTCGTTTATTATGGAAATTTATTTACTACACCTCCTCTTTATATTAGCTCCGTGGTTATTACACATTCCCTGACACACGCAGGTGAATTCATTGCACGTATGAAAGAGAGTTATTTTAGTGATAAACCGCGAAATGTCGTATTCAATTCTTTCTGTATATTCTATTATTTGGTGTATTGTATATTATTATAAAGTGTGTCTCTATCTATGTATGTAATTAAATTTATCATCATCATCAGCCGCTAGACGTCCACTGCTGAACATAGGTCTACCCCTAGATTTCCACAACGAACGGTCCTGCGCAACCTGCAACCAGCGGTTCCCAGTGACCGTTGTATGTAATTAAATTTAATTGTTCATATGTGATTGAAATGTGTTATTAATAAAATTTAATTATCCATGAACGTAGTTAAATAAACTATGAATAAAATAAAATTATCCTTGAATGAAATTTTAAGATCCATTAATTATTGTGAATTATCTTTTAATAAAACTAATAACTTAGAGAATTAATAAAATCAAATTATCATAACTAAAATGAAGTGATAATTTACTAAACAATTAAATGTTCTTTTCGATGAAATAAAATTATCCATGGCTAAAAATAAATTAATAATAAAATGACATGATCCATTCATCATCATCATCAGCCTGTACTTGTCCACTGCTGGACATCCTCTCTCCCATGATACGCCACTCAGCCCGATCCTCGGTCTTCCGTCTCCAACCGCCACCAGCTGCCTTTCGTATATCGTCACTCCATCTAGTCTCAGGGCGTCCTACACTACGTTTACCGATTCGCGGTCTCCACTCTAGAACCCGTCTTCCCCAACGGCTATCAGGTCTGCGACAGATGTGTCCGGCCCACTGCCACTTCAGCTTGCTAATACGGTGAGCTATGTCGGTCACTTTAGTTCTCTGACAAATTACTTCATTGCGAATGCAATCCCTCAGAGAAACTCCAAGCATAGCTCGCTGAGCGACTTTGAGCTTACGGACCATTTTAATCCATTAATGCCCTAGTGGCTTAGTTGGTAGTAGCTCTGCCTGCGAAGCCGAGGGTCGTGGGTTCGATCCCCACCTAGTGCAAATATTTGTGTGATTAATTCAAATGTTTGCACTGTGTCTGGGTGTTTCTATGTTTAATAAGTATGTATTTAAAACTATATAAGTATTATATCAGCTATCTGGCTGCCATCACACAAGCTTTGCTTAGTTTGGGGTCAGATGGTGTTGTGTGGGAATTGTCCACCAATATTTATTTATTTATTTATTAATAATACGAAATCCTTTAACGAAATTAAAAATAAATACTGAAAGTCTTCATTATTTATTATTCAAGGTGGAGATATAAATCAAGTAGAGCTGCCACATCAGCAAGAGGAGAAGACAGAAGAAATTGTGAGTACTCATCTAAGGCTTAATAATTTAATGTATCTTCAATTTAAAATTACACTCGGACACTACTAAAGTTGATATTTACTGTGAAATCCTCTGAATCTGAAATGAGAAATCGTCTGTTTCAATAACCGTTACACTCATTCCCATAAAAATAAAATGCATAAGGGAATAAGAATAAGAATATCTTTATTGTATAAACTGTGTACATAAATGGTAGGTGGATACAATAATGGTTTCAACAGTCTTGTCCTCGCGAACATACAATAATGTTTTACGTAATTTCATACAATCTTTTTTTATCATCCTCAAAATTAACATAGGCACAGTTAATTAACTCTGAAACCCAATATACATATAGATCTATGATACACATTAATAAATTTTGTTAATTATACTTTTTTATTAATGTGCAGATTGAAATAAATAAGCTATATTTCATACAATAACAAGAACAAAATTAAAAATGTTGACTAACCCCCGAATACCTAAGATTTGTTATCTGCACAACATTCTACTAGTCAAGCCCTTTCATTTGATACCCATATTAAGGGAGCTGTGCAAAAAGAAATGTAATTCGCCATTTTGTGATATCGGCCATCTTGGATTTGTAATTTGTCATAGTGAAAAGTATTCTACTAATCAAGCCCTTTCGTTTGATACCCATATTGAGGTAGTAGTGAAAAAAATAATATAATTCGCCATTTTGTGGTGGCGGCCATCTTGGATTTGAAATTTGTTATAGTGTATAGTACTCTACTAGTTAAGCCCTTTCATTTGATATCCATATTGAGGTAGGTTGTGAAGAAATATTTTATCCGCAATTTTGTGGAGGTGGCCATTTTGAATCGACATTAACCAAACATATCTAAGAACACTCGCACGGTAATTAACTTTCAAATAAAAAAAACCGCATCGAAATCGGCCCATCCGTTTGAGCTCTACGGCGCCACAGACAGACACACACACACAGATAGACAGACCGACAGACAGATAGACAGACAGACATCGACGTCAAACTTATAACACCCCTTTTTTTGGTCGGGGGTTAAAAAGAAACACTATCGTTAATTTAAAACAACCACAATTTTATGCGAAGCGAATATCTCGACCATGCAGAGCTTGAGACCTAACTTAAGACTATTTGACTTGCTTCCAGTCAAAGTATTCTTTGAGGTCATAAAATGTGTTAGTAGCTAGCCAGTCTTTTAGTTTACGCTTGAATAAATTGCCGTTCAATATTTTCAGTTCAACAGGCAGATGGTTGTAGATTTTAAAGGGAACACCTCTGAAGTAATGTTTATAATGTACAGGACTTAATCATGATTTAATTCTTTGTTTAAATACCTCGACGTTGCGGGTTCAGATCGCGATAGTTTAAAAACAATACCTCTGAAGTACTATCTACGAAACAAAAAATTGTCAGTCATAGGAACTGCCGATAGAAGTGAAAACATATAAACTCAGAATTTGATAGCTTACTTTGGAAACTACACGGGTGTAACCGCAGGGCGTGGCCTGGCCATCATGGCATGGCCATCTAGAAGCATTTCCCATTGGCTGACGTATTTCTATATGACCATGGCATGATGGCTAGGTCACGCCTTTTCAGCATTTCCCATTGGCTGACGTATTTTTTTGATGTCCATTGCTATGGTCCCGAGTTTACCCGAAGATTTCTTATCGTTCCCGATCGTGAGGCTAGAATTCAATTCACAGCCCACATAAAATCTGTCTGTGGCGCGTCAAAAGCAGTTTTCACTCCAAAAAAAATCTTTAAAATTGCGTTACGTAACACAGTATAAATGTTTCCAGATGGACCACATAGCAGTCCTAGACGAGGTCATCAGGATGCTCCTGGAGATCATCAACTCTTGTCTGACGCACCAGCTGCCGTCGAACCTGAACGTGGTTTACGCGCTGCTGCATAAGAGGAAGCTGTTCTCCGAGCCGAGACACCAGCCGCAGGCGCAGAACATCGAGATGGTAAGCGGTGTAACAGTATTAAGAAATGCCACCAGCAGTTTATCTATAAATGTCGTTGGTCTCGGAAGAAACGCCTATAATGTCTAAACGGGTAGATAAAACCGGAATGAAAATCCACACTCTTCGAAATGTATTCTGTAATAACATTTCATGTTCATTGTTCCATATAAAATTATATCATTAAAAGAACGTCATTTATCTATTACAATAACCCACCCCGAGCAGCACCCGGTGCAAAAGTGCCCATTATACTGGCCGCATTGCCTCGTTGGATTGCTATGGCCAGCCTTTGCACCAGGTACGAGCCGGCGCGGGAGTCCCCCGATTTGTCGCGTAGTTTACGCCCCAACTC
The DNA here is from genome assembly GCA_017562165.1 of Ectropis grisescens. Lineage (NCBI taxonomy): Eukaryota > Metazoa > Arthropoda > Insecta > Lepidoptera > Geometridae > Ectropis > Ectropis grisescens. The sequence goes on from CM029768.1 coordinate 2,051,484, forward strand.
GCTCTGTTTTTAAATAATCTGCTAATTCTGTAATTAAAATATTTCTGTATGTGTATTTCTTCAAAATTACAAAATTTGAAATTAAATTCAGGTTTTCACCGTCTTCAAAAGTAAGCAATCACTTTGTCGTCGACGTAAATTTTAGCTGTTTTTAGGGTTCCGTAGCCAAATGGCAAAATACGGGACCCTTATAGATTCGTCATGTCTGTCTGTCTGTCCGTCCGTATGTCACAACCACATTTAACTATAAGAGCTATGCTATTGAAACTTAGTAAGTAGATGTATTCTGTGAACCGCATTAAGGTTTTCATACAAAAATTAGAAAAAACATTTTTTTAGGGTTGTCCCATACTTAGAACTGAAACTCAAAAAAATATCCATCATAACCATACGTGTCGGTTATCTATGGGTATAGGTCTTGAAAAATAATATTCAGGTTTCTAACGTATATTTTTTCTAAATTGAATAGTTTGCGCGAGGGACTCGTCCAAAGTGGTAAAATGTGTGTCTCCCCCCCACCCCCCTGTGACTTCTAAAATAAGAGAATGACAAAAATAAAAAAAGTGTATGATGTACATTAATTACCATGTAAACTATCAACGAAAATTGGTTTGAATGAGATCTCATATCTCATCATAAATTCACTATTGTTAAAACACTGATTAAAGTAACAACGAACTACAAGAACTTTTATATTATGTTACTTGCTGCTACGGATGCCTTCATGGACGAGTTCGACTCGCACTTGACTACTTTTATTTGTTCATATTTCCAAAACCGTCACACCGATTTCGATCAAATGTATATGGGACCTCCTCTGAACTATGATCTACCAAACAAAAAAAGAACCATTAAAATCGATTCAACATTGGCGGCGCTATCGCGTACATACACTTGTGCATTAAAAAATAACATACAACCGTATTTTGACCTCCTTTTTTGAAGTCTTTTAAAAAACTGACAGACTAGACACATTTTGATGATGTTCTAGGCTGAGCAGCGTTTTAGTCATTAAGTCTACGATGTTTTAACTTCCTGTGAGACCAAAATCATTCAACACTAGCGACCCGCCCCGGCTTCGCACGGGTGCAATGCTGATACTAAATATAAGTACCTACTAATAAAATTCCGGTCCGACGGCAAGACGTTTCGTTTTACGTAGTCACATAAGTCACAGTTTTTTGTGATGGATACTTTTTTGGCGCGACGGACGCACGCAACGTGTTGGCACCAAGATGGCGACAGCGGTTTGTTTCATTCAGTATTTCACGAAATTCTCCATAATTCGAATTTTGTGGACAAATGTTGTGGACTCAAAATCTATATGTTTTAATGTTTTGTTTTCATATAATTCATATAAAGTTCCCATCAAGTCTACCGTACCCCCTTGACGAAATTATTAATGTAACGTTTGTCCACAGGTGATAGGTTACTTCTCGACGCGTCTCCAGCGCGTGCAAGAGGGCGCCGGCGGCGAGCTCGGCGTCTCCGCGGTGCTCGCGTGTCTCAAGCGCGGCGCCGAGCAGTGGTCGCGCGACCGGCTCAAGGTACCCTCAAATCTACGGCGGGTAGTTGATAGAAAATACAGGATAAGTTACCCTCAAATACACGGCGGGTAGTTGATAGATAATTACAGGATAAGTTACCCTCAAATCTTATACCATTAAACGAGCAATTCTTGTAAGTATATATATATTAGACTGCCCTAGTAGCTTAGTTGGTAGTAGCTCTCCCTGCGAAGCCGAGGGTCGTGGGTTCGATCCCCACCCACTGCAAATATATGTGTGATGAATTCAAATGTTTGCACTGTGTCTGGGTGTTTCTATGTATAATAAGTATGTATTTAAAACTATATATGTATTATATCAGCTATCTGGCTGCCATCACACAAGCTTTGCGTAGTTTGGGGTCAGATAGTGTTGTGTGTGAATTGCCCACCACCAATATTTATTTATTATATAGAATCTGAATCTCAGAAACGGCTCGAACGATTTTCATGAAATTTAAATATACAGGGGGTTTCGGGGACGATAAATCGATCTAGCCAGGTTTTATTTAAAAAAACGCTGTTTTTTGCGCGTTTTTCGACAACGAAAAACTGTTACATAAAGATTAGAATTCGATGGTAAATTTCGGCGACGCGCGACAGTTTATTAGCTCAGTCGGGAAGATGGTGGTGGGTGGTTGAAATATGGTAGGTCCGGGTTCGAATCCAACCGGCCGCTTTCTTTTTTCAAATTCATTTTTTTAGAAAATCAGTATGTATCTAAGTAACCGAGCAAAGCTCGGTCACCCAGGTACTATATATGATAAGAATGAGTAATATTTATTTGTCATAAGAACATGAACACATAATTAATGAACCCATCAGGTCCGAACTGGTACATAGTACTGTATCTCGGTATCTAATGGCTTCTCCCAAAACAAAAATTTAAATATCATCTTACGCAAATTAAATAACAATAACAATAATTTAAAAAAATATGTGCTATGGCAGCTGGGCAAAAAGTCTTTAAATGGAATTAGTTAATTAAATTAGGAGAATATAATGTTTCTCGACATAGACTAGGTAAACGTGGTGTCATTATTTTCAAATCTTTTTGCCAAGCCGTGCATGTGTACACATGTAGAAGGGTACAAGTAAATACAGTGGGTAGTTGGTAGAAAATACAGGTGAAGGTACCCTCAAATACACTCTGTAGTGGGTAGAAAATACAGGATAGGTTACCCTCAAATATATACTCTATCCTTTTCTATTTTATATCTACGCAATTCGTAGCTGTAGAAAATACGTATAAGCATAAGATACCCTCAAATTCACACTCTATGCGACAAAGCTTAAGTTGATAGAAATGTTGTTATTTTTTTTTTTTGTCTTTTTGTTTTTTTAACAACGAGCACTCATCATTCTACAGTCACTACTAGACTCTGCCTCTCATTCTCATCCTCCTCACTAATCAAACGTCTCATTCGACAGAAATTCCCGGACCTAAAGTTCAAGTACGTGGAAGAAGAGCGTCCCGAGGAGTTCTTCACTCCGTACGTGTGGGCCCTGAGCGCCAGCTGCGGGGGCGTGCACTGGGCCAGCGAGGGCGGAGCCCGGGCGCTCCACCATATGCTCGCGGTCTGAAGCCCTAGGGTCTAACTACCCAGGGTGCGCCAGTGCAACAAACTACCTTCAAAGTGAATCGTGACAATTATAGTGCATTTGTGAGAAAGGCTGAGTACCGCCTACTACAATATTGGTACAAGTGTAAAAAAATTCAAAAAGTACCTTTAAATTGAATTGTGACAATTGATGTGCTATTTCAAGTGATATAAAGGCAAAATCCAACATCTAATACTTTCTTCGAGTACACTAAAGTGTAGAAAATTTCAAAAACTATCAACAAAGTAAATTGTGACCGTTAAAGTATGATTTGAAATATTAGAAAGCCTACTAACTTGTTTGTACACATCCAAGTGTAAAAATCTTCAAAAACTACCTTCAAATTGAATTGTGACAGTTAAAGTGCAATTTCAAATGATAGAAATTCAGAGTCTAATGTCTACTATCTTCTTTGTGTATGTATGTACTCTGAAGTGTAAAAACCTTCAGAAACTACCTTCAATTTGAATTGTGACATTTAAAGTTCGATTTTAAGGTGAAAGTCAAAGTCCAACACCTTATACCTTACATCGAGTTCAGACAAGTGCAGAAATCTCCAAAAAATACCTTCAAAATGAATTGTGACAATGTGATTTCAAGTGATAGAAATTCAGAATGCAATGCGTACTGCCTTTTTTGTGCACCCCAAAGTGTAAAAATCTTCAAAAACTACCTTCAAAGTGTAGGATCAAAATACAGAAACTATTTTCGAAACACATCCAAAAGTAAAAAAATACTTTAAAAGTCCATCTGAAGGTGTACAAATTACATTTATAGTGTGTACTAAGGGCACAAATTGAATTGTGACATTCTTTGTGCAATTTTATTGTGGGCTCCCGAGTATCTGAAAGATCTGCATATTCTTGACCTTTAAAGACGGATGTTCAAAGTGCATTAAACAAGTCAAAGTGATGGCCGGAGTCACAAAAATATTCAGATTATTTAGGGAAGCATAACTTCATTCTATTTACCCAGAATTAGATAAATTCCATAGTACTGTTGTGACAATTTGAAAATTTGTGAAATTGAAATAAATTAATATATTATTGAAAACATATTATTGTTGTATTGTTTTTGTATTGTATAGTATTTCGCAAAATTGTAAATTTCTATATAAAAACGTGTTTTTAGAATGACAGATAAATGGGTAAAAATGTATTTAATAATGTATATAACATTTTTATTAATATATAGTAGATAAAGAATGACGAGACAAGCAGGATATGTACCTGATGGTAAGAAACACTCCTGCCCATAAGAATACAGTGTCAAACAGCTATTGGTACAAGAAGAGTTAAAAAAAAAAAGAACCTAGCACTGGACTGTGCTCGTCATCTGAAGATATGAGATGATTTATCTGTATATCCTTTGGAGGCAACAACCTTCAAACTATAGCACCTATTTGTATGTTTCTTCTGATAGATTTATTTTCTTACATTATTATTTTATACGAAACTGTGCAATATTAAGTTATAATTATTACATACAAAGGACATTTTAAATCGCTGGACAGTTGTTAATGTCTCAGTTGTTTATTGGATACATTACAGAATGTGTGCAACTGAGCTGCATGGTTCGGACTCTTTGTGTTCAAATATTTTATTATGGGACCATAAGCTGTTCCATTGAATTAGTCAAGCAGGAATTTTGTTTCAATTGGCAAGTTCCACCTGTTAAAGATAGATTCTGTATACATGTGTTTTGATGGTTTGACAGTGAACTCCTAAACAGCTGGACCGATTTGAATGAAGTTATTTGTATGCGTTTGGGTAGGGCCCTGGATTTTTTACATTCAAAAATCAGCCCAGCAGATGGCGCTGCAGTTGGTATGGAGCCAAGTCGGAACGGGCCGCTCCACATAATCAGAATCATTATTTATTCATAAAATATAATTTTACGTGTCAAAATATCACCATAATAATGTCATAAAAAATCAATAAATGTGCCGTTGCACTCATTTTCATATTCTAAAATTCATTGAAGTCGTAGAAATATTGCTCGATAAGCCATTTTTGTCGTTGTGATGTCGCGGGGAACTGGTTATAAACTACGGAACACTATGACATGCGTCAACTTGGATATAACATATAAAGATAAAAACCCCACTAAATGTTACCACTGCTAGGACTCAGGCCTTTCTCTCGTTTCTTTAAGTTAGCGGCATTACGCAAATGATTTCGAAAAGGCAGTGGTTCGGGTGGGATTTCAACCCGAGGTTTCGGATCGGCTGTCGCCGTTCTCGACTAGACCAGACGGTCCAGACACCAGACATAACTGAAATAATTACTGCAAGATAACGAAATATTGGCGCCATCTTTAGCGCAACCGAAGAACTTTTTGAACTTAAAAAAAAGGTTTTTTTTTTAAAAGGCTTAAAATACCACTCCAAGGGCAAGGCTAACTGCCAAAATAGACCAATTAAGTTTCGTCTTTATAATTATTGTGATACAAGCGAAACTTCTTTGGTTCACAGTTTACATCACCTTTAGATGATTTCCATAAAGTCTGTAAATAATAATAGTGAAATATTACGAATAAAATCTTTATTGCTGTTTGTAGGTAAGATATTATAATACGGAATAGTTTGAATTAAAGTTGACCCATACAAACCAACCTCTTTACTCACATCGGTATTGCGATTCTGAACCCTGTCGGATTGGTCTTGACACAGAATCAAACCTCTCGGTCTTATCCATTTAGAATGACAGAGACGGGGATTGTCATTCCAAATTTAAGCCTCAAGTCCCCTGTTTCGGATTAGTTTATTTTTTACGCGCAACTGTGTTTTAAGATATATTTAAAAAAGCTTTCAGTACCCTGATTCTCAACGCAATCGGATTCATCTCAATCAGACCTTTCGCTCTTTATCTTATCGTCTTATCTGTTTAGAATGTCAAAAGGTTGTCATTCAGTGCCGGAATCGTTTCGTCTGCGTTCTGAGTCAGCACTCAGGTGTTTTGTACGGAGTAGCTACTGTTTTCCCCCTGTTTCATTCCTATAATATAACTTGTACAGTACTGTGTACTTACTGTGCGTAATATTGAGTTTTTGAAGTTTCATTCGCCAACACTGGCAATGTGCCCAACCCTACAGATATAATGCGTGATATTAAAAAAAATAACTGTGTACTTATCTACGCACACAAGAAGTTACGTAGACTTCTTTATTTTCAGGAAGTGTTACTAACGCTAAGGCACAACTAAAGGTCGGAGCCTACTTGTACGTCAGCGAGCCGTCTGCCAATTTATGTTGCCAATGGTAATCTATACCTTCACGGCCATGGCATAAAGGTCATATTTGAGTGATATTTGACTACCATCGTGGCTTAGTTGGTAGTAGCTCTGCCTGCGAAGCCGAGGGTCGTGGGTTCGATTCCCACCCAGTGCAAATATTTGTGTGATGAATTCAAGTGTTTGCACTGTGTCTGGGTGTTTCTATGTATAATAAGTATGTATTTAAAACTATATAAGTATTATATCAGCTATCTGGCTGCCATCACACAAGCTTTGCTTAGTTTGGGGTCAGATGGTGTTGTGTGTGAATTGTCCACCAATATTTATTATTTATTTATTTTATTTGTCTGGTGGGAGCGGCGTCGTATAAGTGGGATACGACCTTAACGCTTCTGCTGCGCTAGCGCAAAGTTGGCGTGGCAAGAGAATCCACTTGAGGCCAACTACCTTAAGCTACTTCAAAACGCGCTAACTTCTATGTGTCGAATTTGGGTATTAAATTTTTTTTTTATAAAATTTCCGTTTATAAAAAAATAATCTGAAGAGACAGTTGTGAGTCAATTATGTCGTGTTTTGGTTGTCGGTGTGCGCGCGCATTGATAAAAGAAGACTGGTTGTCTGTGAAGTCGGTTGGTTTACGGACGATAATTTAACGTGACAACGTCATAACAAAACATTGAAAGATGCGGCGCAAGCGTACAACGAGCGTAACGGGACATACCGAGACACTTTTTCGTGCATGCAGCGTTCATCGATTTATTAAACGTAGTCACTTCAAAATAGTCTCATAACTTTTCAAAGCGCGCCAAAACAAGTAATACATAAAAAATAAATTATCTTGCCTTCTCGCTCTATGTTGAGCAAGCGAGAGGGCATCTCTTTTTAGAATATAAACCCTTATTACATTTGGGAAAATGTAGTCCACTGAATTCAGAAGCAAGTTAGTAGGTAGCAATCCACTGAATTCAGTAGTTACTAAATTTAGCCAAGTGTAATAAACCTTTTTTTTACTATTCTTGTGTTTTATAACAAAGAGAAGGTAATAATTACGCAAAGTATTCAATTATACTATAAAAAGAATTACAATTAACCTCCCCTATTTATTTTATTTGATTAATTATACTACCTGTATAGCAAAGACTAGAATGTTTTAATAAATGAAGTTACGAAATTAGAAAACATGTTTTAATTTGCGTACCCTTTACCTAGTTTTAATGTCTGAGTACAAACTACAGATAAGTTGTTTTTTTTTATAAATAAAGTCGAGACGAGCAAGACATGACGGTAAGCAACACTCCTGCCACATAACTGCACAGTGGCACGAACATGAAGAGTCTAAATCATTACCTAGCACTGCACTGCGCTCGTCACCCAGAGATCTAAGGTTTTATACAGTCCGCGAGGTATAGGCTGAGCTTTGCATTTGTGTGAGTGTACATGGATAGTATAGGTGTGACAACCGGCCTTAGGCGCGGCGCCATTTTCGCCCGGTAAAAAAACGGTTTAAACTGATTTTGGGTAACCGGCCTGAGGCGCGGCGCCATTCTGTCTCGCCGCGCTCCTGCCGCACTTCACCTCTTGTACAGACTGCAGCGTGACGTGTTTAATATTATTTTGTTTTTGTTTGATATAAGTGTTAGTAAAATGGATGCCAACACAAATAAGCGCAAAATACGGAAATCATTAAATAGCCAAGTAAAAGAAATTTTGTGTAATTTAAATAGCTATTTTAAAGACATGAACGATAAAGACATGTCAAGTGTGACTACATCAGCCCAATTGGTATCGACATCGACAGGAATTCCACTGTCAACTGTTAAAAGAGTTATTGGAAGGTAAACGTGTTTTGAAAGATGGAACCAAATTCAAATCTCCGAAAAAGACCAGATGCAGGAAAAATATAATAATCATTGATGATTTTGATAAAGCAGTAATCCGTAGAACAATTCATAATTTTCACATTACTGACAAAGAGGTGCCAACAATGAAAAGAATTCATGAAAAATTAAAGGCTGACATTAACTATCCAGGATCAATATGGTCATTGCGAAAGGAAGTATCTCTTTTAGGATTCAAATGGTCAAGGACAGAGAATAACAGAAAATGTTTAATGGAAAAGCATGAGATCCGTCACCTACGTATAACTTATTTACTTAAATTTTCCGAATACCGTATTCAGGGCAGGCCTATCGTTTATACCGATGAAACATATATTGACACCACTCACACTTCATCAAAATCATATTCAGATGACAGCACTTCTGGTTTGAAGAAACCTATTTCTAAAGGAAATCGATTGATAATCGTTCATGCCGGCGGCGAGGACGGTTTCATACCAAATGCGCTGCTGATGTTTAAAGCTAATCAAAAAAGTGGTGATTATCATAACAATATGAATACAGAAAACTATACAAAATGGTTACAAACGCAATTAATTCCCAATTTGAAGCTCAATAGCGTTATTGTGGTTGACAACGCATCTTACCACAATTCGTTAAAAAATCCCGCTCCCAACTCAAATAGTCGCAAACAAGATATGATTGACTGGCTCAAGTTACGCAATATCGATCACTCAATATCCATGCTTAAACCACAACTTTATCAATTGATACTGCATAATAAACAACGATTCATTGAATATAAAATTGACACCTTATTAAGAGAACATGGTCACAGCGTCCTTCGTCTACCCTATCACCCAGATTTCAATCCGATTGAAAATATATGGGCAATGATAAAAGGATACGTCGCGAAAAAAAACGTGTCAATGAATATGGATACAATAATGAGGTTAGCAAATGAAAAAATTGAAAGTATCACTGTACAGGAATGGAAAAATGTTTGTGACCATGCAATAAAAGAAGAAAAAAAAGTTTCATGGATACGACGCCGTTATTGACAATATAACGGAAAGATTCATTATTAAAACAAACGACACATCAGACGAGAGTGAAAATGATAACGAGAGTGATAAAGAAAGTGACTATGGTGCAATGTCTGGTGTAGAAGATGTGTAGTTATCTTGTCTTTCAAATTGAATTTTTAGTAATAATCACACAATAATATGTACTCATCAGTCAAATACACAGCTGGACTTTATTTGTTTTAGAACACATCCGTCAGATTCCACTTTCGTCAGAATAGTTTTTTTTTGTAAAATCCGTTCAGTTTCGTCAGGAATGACTAATGTGGAGTCCCTCTAATGACTCTTTCGTCAGTTTTCAGTTTCGTCAGGAATGACCAATGTGGAATCGGACGTTAAAGTTAATTTTAGTGATAGTAATAAGCCATAATCAGTAATATTTGAAAATATAGTTTAACTAGCAGCCCGCCCCGGCTTCGCTTTGGGTGTTATGGAAAATAAGTATAAAACAAAATTATTAGACTTACAAATTTTAACACACTCTTGGCAGAATTGCCATGCTTAGGGCATAAGACAAAACAAACAATCCCAATCATCTGTTTATCATTTAAAACGCATGCTTTTTTGCCTATTTTACTTTATAAAAAAAATGCGGGAGCCAGAAGCTCAAGGGAGGTCCTGAGAGGAGCGAGCCAAGCAAGGTCGTCGCCGTAGCGAGAGGTTACACTCAAGGACATAGAGCTTCTGGCTCCAGGAGCTCACCCGGAGTCGTACCTCAGTGATAGACCATAATAGGACCAATTGTTATGTTTAGGTATTGTTATGCTTCTCTCAATATGTGCCTTTAAACATTATACTAAGTTATGTTTATGCTATATACTGTAGCAAAAATTATGCGAAAACTGTTATGCGTTAGTTGTTATGGTATATTATCATTAGTCCTAAAAACTTTAGGCGTGTCTGGTGTCGTTGTTATTCCCCTTTTACTTTTACGCATCAAATCAAAAATTAAATCAGTAAATATTTAATTGTTGTAATTTAGTGTTAAAATCTGCTAATGCCACCTACGACGTAGTTTATGGTTGTGCAATGTTTTATGTAGGTACTAAAGTCTATTAGTTCTAAATACGTACTAAATAGTTACGGCTGGTCTAGTCAGGAGAACGGCGGCGGCCGATCTGGAGCCCAGTTTTAAATCCCGTGCACCAGGCACCACTGTCTTTTCGGAGTAATACCGCTAACTTAAAATGGTGAAGAAAAACATCGTAAAGAAATCGCCATGTACTTAGAATCTTTTGAGGTCATGTGTCATCCACCAACCCGCACTGGGCCAGCGTGGTGGATTATGGACTTGACTCTCTCCTTGCGAGAGAGGGCCCCGAGTCCCAGTAGTAGGAATATTTAGTGGGCTGCTTATTGAATCTATTGACACAGCTAGATTTCTGATCGTCTCATCATCGTAGTCCTTAATGCTCCGTTTTATTCTACTTTAGTAGCTAGAATAAAGGGGACCTTTGGGGATGACCTATATCGTATCCTATCCCCCAGCTCAAATTACACGCGCATCACTATTTTTTCGAAGGCATGTCCGTAATGCCTCCAATTTAAAACGGTAAAAGAAAACATCGTGAGGAAACCGAAATGGAATAAATTTAATGTAATACTGTGTAGAAAGTGCGAGAAAACTTGAACAATAACAGTAAAGTTAGAATAAACTTATACAAAAGTAGTTCTGGGTAGCGATTCACAATCCATTCGGTTGCACCCGAATGGCCTCAGTCGGTAGCGGTCCCGCACCCGAATGGATCGGAATTTGCGATTCTCGACGCCAATCGGGTTGGCGTAGGAATGTCTTTTTGGCCAAACCAAAGACAAGCTACCCTATCTAGTTTTCAAATATGGTAGAAATGTTAACTCATGGTAGAAATATACAAATCGTCAAATAACTGTATTTCAGTTTATTTTGAGGTGCTCAATTGCTACCTTATATTTAAAAATGCATAATAAACAAGTAAATCAAACAATAACCTTAGGAAATTTGCATTTCAAAAACAATAAATCATACATTTTCGTACCTACATACTTTTTACTTGTCAATCTGTTGATGTTGTCAAAGTCGACGGAATCATTCTTTGTTTTGTTTTGAAATCATAAACCTTAACAACAAAAAAGTTTATAGTTTTAACTCATAAAACACTCAATAACCGTAGCAGGCAGATCAATATTACTGTTCCTACAAATGTGATCAATTACCTATTCATTGTCTAAAAGGACTTTTATGTCCAAAACGACCGTGATGTCGTAGTAACCGCATGTTGCTTAACAACAAAAAGTTTATAGTCTTAACTCATAAACCACCCAATAACCGTATCAAGCTGATCAATATTACTGTTCCTACAAATGTGATCCATTACCTATTCATTGTCTAAAAGGACTGTGATGTCCAAAACGACCGTGATTCGTGGTAACCGTGATGTTACTTAAAATGCGAATGTCAAGCAACTTGGATGCAAATCATATGGAAGACTCATAAAATTGTCAAGTGAAGAAGAAGAGAACTTATAATATAATACTCCATACAAGAAGCCAGCAAATGTGATTATATATATGAGTAAAACGACTTGGTGATGTCGCGCTAATCTCAACTCGCATTTTCAAGCAAATTGGATGCAAAGCATATGGGAAAACTCATAAAATTGTCTAGAAGAGAAGTTATAATAATACTCCATAAGCCAGAGAGTTTTCGTTTTGTTGTTGAACTCACATTGAAGATGAAGGCAAATTTTCAGTAAAAATATTCACCAACTGATTTCAAACCTATTATCCAATTTTATTTTGTAAGAATATGATATTATGTAATAGATATAGTCCATAACACCAATTGTGATTTATACCAATTGTAACATGGTAACTTTTTATAAATTGTATTTTTTTATAAGAGTGTATTAATGCATATTACATAAATAATTAATTTATCTTGAATCCACAGATTTCTAAAACAAAAGGCAGATGGAACGTGCAGAACACAGATCCTTAGGTCCAGAAAGCAAATATCAAACGCCAAAGCAAATACAAACTCCAGTCAGTACGAAACTGACTTCCGTCTCGTACGGGAGTCCCGTGTGATTTTAAGTTTTGTACAAGATTATGCCGTCTTGTGGCTTCAAACATTGCAAACATTGTTCCCAAAAATAAGAAAAGGAAAGAAAAATATAATTTCATAGGAAAGTCTGAATATTTTTAATCCTTTTTGTATAATTTAGGCGATTTCATTTCGATTGATGAATAGAAACACAACACCTCAACGAAAATTGGTTAGTGTTCCTGTACTAAACTGAAATTATTTTCCCTAAAGTTAAGGTAAAATTTAGATTATGATTTTTTTGAAGACTCGTAGACCAAATTATTTATGTACTTAAATAGATTGTATTATTCTATTTTAAACCCTATTTTTATAATCGTATTTTTTTAATTTAATGTCAATCGATGCCTAGCACAAATCCACGTCATTACTAGGGTTTATAAAAATACTAATAGTGTTGATGAAAACTATAGTTATGAAGCAAGTTTTAATTCTTGTAAGTAGGTACAGTGGAGCTTAAAAAAGTAGGCGAGTTCTTTTGAGATATCTAATGGTTTTAATCAACCTCATGTTATCTGGTCGAGTCAGTAGTGACATTGTCGAAGTTTTATACGGTGCTAATTTGTGCGTACATACTTACCCAAAAAAGATGTTGGGATCAGGCCAATCGCTGTTGGCACCACATATACTGGCCTTGCTGCCAAGGTGGGTTGTAGGTATAAAGCGTTGCACTTTCGAGCTCCCTGTCCCACAAACTTGATTTTGGTTCTCTGAGTTGACGTGAGGCTGCTGTTCATTCTGTCCTGACTTTCTTTGTCCAAAATTGGGGAGAGGGCTGTTAAATGTGTACGTCAAAAACGCTTTAATTTGGTTGATCGTGGAGCCCCGTTGTCCGAAGTGAAGAATAAAATTCTTGACTTCTACAATTTTCTTTAGCAATGTTATGGCAGACCCACAAAATTATCAAAACAATCCTATGCTATCTTTCGTTGGCTATCAACTTTGTGAATCTTCGGCCATGCGACCTTCGCCCTGGCCATTCGCTCTATCATTTAACGTCTCTAGTCCAATGTAAACGTTAGGTATTTGGACGACGTAACTTTGGGTGGCGATGTGAATAATGTTCAACTGATTTACATAAACTCTTAGACGGTTTTCGTTGGTTTGTATCAACATTTTTGAAAAGGTGAACTTTTCGTTTGCGACACGCGTCCAGACAAACATTGCATAATAAACAAATTGAATGATCTGCCCCCCAACATCAAATCAGTTGACAAAAATTGTCTGCACCTCCTGTGTTCACCGATATTAAATGAGTAGGTAGTTGCCACCTTTTGTCAAGCATAATATTCAAAATTTCACAAGAAGCTCCGATAGAATACTCAAAATAAACACACACATGACTTTTACTATTATTCGGCGTTGTCTTTTTATTCCGAATTTTCTGTACGAATATTCGAATTCTTAGTAATAACAAGAAATCCTTACATAATATTTAATCGGTGTAATAATAAATTATTTCAACATTATAATATATGTGTTTATTATACGCGAAGATTTCCGAAGCTAAGACAACAATAGTGGGATTTTTTTCTTAAGACTGGGAACATTACACGCACACCAACGTGAGTAATTTGACAACGTCGGTGAGAGCTGTCACGCATACATAACTAATTACTGGCCTCACAGTATCGTTCACGAAGGTTTCATCTGTTTAGAAATCTGTGCTTGAATCTTAGTTAAAAATCCTTGTATTGCACTAAAGAGTTGAGATCATTATAATTTGAATAAGTTTAGAAATCACAATATCCCAGTTAGGTATTATGGAGTTTAGCACAGATTTTTAAAACAAAAGGCAGATGGAACGTGCAGAACACAGATCCTTAGGTCCAGAAAGCAAATATTAAACGCCAAAGCAAATACAAACTCCAGTCAGTACGAAACGGACTTCCGTCTCGTACGGGAGTCCCGTGTGATTTTAAGTTTTGTACAAGATTATGCCGTCTTGTGTCTTCAAACATTGCAAACATTGTTCCCAAAAATAAGAAAAGGAAAGAGGAATATCATTTCATAGGAAAGTTTGAATATTTTTACTGCTTTTTGTATAATTTAGGCGATTTCATTTCGATTGATGAATAGAAACACAACACCTCAACGAATATTGGTTAGTGTTCCTGTACTAAACTGAAATTATTTTCCCTAAAGTTAAGGTAAAATATAGATTATGATTTTTTTGAAGATACTCGTAGACCAAATTATTTATGTACTTAAGTAGATTGTATTATTCTATTTTAAACCCTATTTTTTATCGAATTTTTTAATTTAATGTCAATCGATGCCTAGCACAAATCCACGTCATTACTAGTGTTTATAAAAATACTAATAGTGTTGATGAAAACTATAGTTATGAAGTAAGTAGGTATAGTGGAGCTTAAAAAAGTAGGCGAGTTCTTTTGAGAGATCTAATCGTTTTAATCAACCTCATGTTATCTGGTCGAGTCAGTAGTGATATTGTCGAAGCTTTAATTTGTGCGTACATACTTACCCAAAAAAGATGTTGGGATCAGGTCAATCGCTGTTGGCACCACATATACTGGCCTTGCTGCTAATGTGAGTTGTATAAAACTTTCGAGCTCCCTGTCCCAACAAACTTGATATAGGTTCTCTGAGTGGACGTGAGGCTGCTGTTCATTCTGTCCTGACTTTCTTTGTCCAAAATTGGGGAGAGGGCTGTTAAAGGTGTACGTCAAAAATGCCTTTAATTTGGTTGATCGTGGATCCCCGTTGTCCGAAGTGAAGAATAAAATTCTTGACTTCTACAATTTTGGCAATGTTATGGCAGACCACAAAATTATCAAAACAATCCTATGCTATCTTCCGTTGGTTATCAACTTGGTGAATCTACGGCCATGCGACCTTCGCCCTGGCCATTCGCTCTATCATTTAATGTCTCTAGTCCAATGTAAACGTTAGGTATTTGGACGACGTAACTTTGGGTGGCGACGTGAATAATGTTCAACTGATTTACAAAACTCTAAGATGGTTTTCGTTGGTTTGTATCAACATTTTTTTAAAAGTGAACTTTTCGTTTGCGACACGCGTCCAGGCAAAGATTGGATAGGAAACAAATTGAATGATCTGGCCCCCCAACATCAAATCAGTTGACAAAAATTCTCTTCACCTCCTGTGTTCACCGATATTATATGAGTAGGTAGTTGCCATCTTTTGTCAAGCATAATATTCAAAATTTCACAAGAAGCTCCGATAGAATACTCAAAATAAACACACACATGACTTTTACTATTGTTCGGCGTTGTCTTTTTATTCCGAATTTTCTGTACGAATATTCGAATTTTTAGTTGCATGCTAAATCAAAATTCTTAACTTCATAGGATGGAAATAGTAATAACAAGAAATCCTTGCATAATATATAATCGGTGTAGTAATAAATTATTTTAACATTATAATATAATATGTGTTTATTATACGCGAAGATTTCCGAAGCTAAGACAACAATAGTGGGATTTTTTTCTTAAGACTGGGAACATTACACGCACATCAACGTGAGTAATTTGGCAACGTCGGTGAGAGCTGTCACGCATACATAACTAATTACTGGCCTCACAGTGTTGTTCACGAAGGTTTCATCTGTTTAGAAATCTGTGGAGTTTAGTATTGAAAAGTTAACTGAATTAGCTAGATTGTATTATATTTATAATTATAACAAATACTTTAATAACAATAAATTAGGAAATTGAAACATGTGGTAAGTACAAAAATCTAAATGTTTTATTGACTCTGGATTATACTTTTGTGCGGAGAGCATTTTATGATTTATTCATTTTTCCAATTTTCTGTTTGGTCTCTTATTATTGGTTGTTCTCAATGATAATAACAGCACGGCTAATACACCATCTCTGTTTTTAAACTTTATTGCTAAATTATGTTGAATATAAGAGCGTTTTTAAAATAAAGTGTACCATGGCCGAAATTATTGTCAAATTTTAAATGTGATGTTTTTGATGATTTTTTTGATTAGAAAGTTGTAAGATGTATCACAATTAATGAAACTATATTTATTTCCTTCTATAGCAAGCTATTTTACGAGAAATCATAAAATTTTACTGGCCCTGTGGAAAAAAATGTCAGTTTTGCGACTATCTTAAAAGCTAACTATCTTACAAGTTTGACGAAACACACAAACTATTTTAAATGTAATTTGAAGGTAAATAATATTAAACAAAAAAACAGGGCAATATAGTGAAAAAATTAATAACATGTGAATTATATACTAATTTTAAGTTCGGTTTTGTCACAACTGATGTTAGTAACAGTTTACTTTTCTATGTTATGTAATGGTTGAGTAGTTTCATTGGGAAACTATATTATAGTTTTCGAAACATATTATTATTTTTAATATTGAAATTAAATAATGTGTACCCTTTCATATTAAAAAATTACAAAAACTAAAAATTCCCTCGTCACAAAACATAGGACAATTGCAAAACCGACAGTCCCATTTTTGTAAGGCTGGGTTTACATGAATAATTTTTTGAGATAAATCTAATGCGATGGAATAAAACTTTAAAATGTTTAATACTATGGGGGAAAGTAAAGGCTAATTAAAAAGTATTAGGTATAATTATTTCACAAATCAGGCATAATGTATCAATGTATAATCACAAATTTAAATTAGTTGTTTCTTTTACAACTCGAGCAATCGGTACCTTACGTATTTTCACAACCTTTGTTTAAGGCATTGCTAAATTTCCATACAATTAACAAATCTAAGCAGTACAGGCTACAAATGAACCTACATAATATATGAAACCACAAATAGTAACAAAAACAACAGGTAGGTATTTTGTAGCTACTAACATAATATTTAAGAGGTAATACCATGAATTGAATTGTATTCAGCATTTGCTAACAATAAACCATAAAACAAAACTGGCACTCGTCATCGGTACCATGTTTTATTAGGCGGAATCAAAAAAATATAACATGACTTTGATTCTTTAAACTAATTATAAATCAGAAAACTATGATAAAAAGAGTCAATAATTCCAACAAATTACACATTCTTCTGAAGGAAAATGATCGTAAACACATAGTTGACAATTTTTGCACCAAAAATATGAAGATTTCAACAAGTAAAAAATATCAGTTCTAGTCATGGCTAGCACTAAATGCGTCGGTCTTTGTGCATTATCCACATGTAGCTCCTGTCAAAATCCATAGCAATATTCAGTTATGACAAAGTGAGTTTCAGGCCAAGGCCATTTCATTTAATATGATTGTAGTAACACTGTTCCAAATCATATCTTGCCAGAATTTTATCAATATCGTTATAAATAACCATGATGTAGCTCTTATAGATGTTCAATCTGAAAAAAAAAAGAAAACAAAGTAAGTAAAGGTGCAACAAATATTACACTATCAAACCTTCTGTAATGTAATGTAAACAAAAATAACTGTAAAAATTATAATGTAAACTTTGCTTTATAGTGTCGGTTTTGCGACTTTGCTAGTCAGCCTGGTAGGTCACGGGATAAAATGTCGCAAAACAGACGTGACGCTCTCTTTCCTTATTATATTGTGAACTGTATTCTAACAAAAACTTTTACACTAAATTTGTTATTTTAACTACATTACGACTATTATAAAATTGTTAATCTTTCATATATCGTGAAATGCTGTAAACTTACCGGAATCAGCGGTTATTGCGTCTCAAATCCGACACAAGAAATCTGGACGATCGTGGCACAACAAA
This sequence comes from Ectropis grisescens, assembly GCA_017562165.1. Classification (NCBI taxonomy): domain Eukaryota; kingdom Metazoa; phylum Arthropoda; class Insecta; order Lepidoptera; family Geometridae; genus Ectropis; species Ectropis grisescens. The sequence goes on from CM029768.1 coordinate 2,069,583, forward strand.
ATACACGTATTGCTTACTCGGTTTCGTTATCACAACTAGTTTTTATTTTATTTCGAACAGTACACTGTAATGTTAATATTATCAGTTCAGAAATTACAAATCCGTATTTATTATTTGAATAGCAGAAATAGCCGTGACAAACCTGACATGTCCGGTCGGTACCATTTTTTACATGTTTGTTGGAAATTAAATTGTGTTGCTGTGAATTTTAGGTTTAAATTAAAAAGTACCAGGGCCGATAGACGAGTAAGAGTACTTTCAAACCGTACCAAAAAGCCATTGTATCGCGTGGAAAAAAAATTCAGAACAGCTTTTAACATCGAAAAATTTGAGTGGGGGACACGACAAAAACTGACTTCTTGCTGATAAAAATTGGTCATTATTTTAATTGCTTTCATTTTTTTCATATTTTTGGTACTTTATTTGCTAGTTGAAAGTATGTTTAATGCTTACAGTCATTAAAATATTCACCAGATCATAATATTACTAGTTACTAATACTTCAAACACAAGGGACAACCGAAAAGTGGGGGGTACACTTTTTTGTGAAAACGCTCATAAAGCATCAAAAAAATTCTTTAGATTAATTATTAAAATATTTACTGTATTTACTGGTGTTTAATTTGAACTTTTAGTTATAATAATCACCTTGTACATTAGTACCAAATAAATTAGATACCCTTGTGAGACCATGGCCCAAAGAGTTTACTTATACTTTACCTAAGCGACGGCTTCATGAATGTAGATGTAAGAGGTATATAATATTAGCTAACAGGAACATGACATATTCAGTAGGATTAAATAATACATAGTTTGTGATACATGTTACTTTTATTTACAAAACATATCTAGCTCTATCTAAGTCTATAATGGTAATGGAGGACGTAGGTAAGTAAATGTTTGTTGAATCAAACATGCAGTACAACGGCAAGATTCTACTTACATATATTATGTGTATCAGTCATGCATTGTCATAATTGCCAATGTCATAAAGATGTTTGAATTCATGGTTCGGATTGGCACATTATCATTCAGAAGATCATCTCATTGGTACCTATACCTTCTGGTAGCAGTCCTTAGCTTCATCAAGTATAATGAGACAATCTTCTTAGCATTCCATGGATTCACCGTGCGGGTGCTGAGTCCATCATGTGGCAGAGAGAAAATCCCGAGACTTGTGACACGGGTGTAGGGTTAAGGGCCCTTTCTGACGTACATCAACACTCACCTTCACTACTCGTGTTTCTCTCCTGCCCAGCCAAATCTGATTTGAGTCTACTAGTGCAGCTTTAAATACTCGTTCTAGTGTAGAACTTACTGCACTTCTGGACAAGCCAAGGTCTTTCAGCAGGTTATAGAGAGATTTTGCTGGTATACCTCTCGCTCTCACTTCTACAGCGTATAAATTAACTACATAGCCGTTTTTTGTTAATTCGTTTAGGAGGTTGTAATACTTATTTTGTTTGTCGTCAATCCCTTTTGGGCTCTAGCTACTGAAAGGCTCATGGCTTCACATATGATTTCAGGTACTCTGTCATGGCACCGCAAGTAATGACCCCATTAAGGAGCACCTTGCATCCCACCAATATGTGCCTTGCTGTACATATCGCCTCTCCACAAGTATAGCAACATTTTTCAGAGGCTTTTCCCCACCTTACCAAGTTACTCTGGTCAGGGAGGGTCATTTGGAATATCAATTGTAATGCGTATTACATAAATGATTAATTCATCTTGAATCATAACATCTCTTTGTAATTAAAAATGCTTGTATTGTACTTACTAAAGAGTTGGGATCATTATAATTTTAATAGGTTTAGAAATTACATTGTCCCAGTTAGGTATTGATGTGCCTCAGGAAAACATACAGCATTATATGAAGAAGCAGTATGTATACTTATCTTATTAATCTGTGGTCGACGTCTATACCATAGACAATTAGCTTCATCTTGACGCCACCAGAGGGCGCCGCAAGCGCGCCACCAGCAAGGGCACCCGGCGCGGTGCGATCTTTGGGATTCATAGCGTTGTATACTTTCGCCACGAGTGGTCGAAATTATAGAAAAAAATATTCAATTATCACTAATTAACAATTAATAACTATCGAAAAATATTTTAAATGTGTTTATATATTACACGAAATTTTATTGAAATCTCAACGGATTGAGATTTTCGAAGTAGCCGTGAGTGAAGCGGATAATTCATCCATCGAAGAAAATGGTAAATCCTCTGCGTGGTAAAGGTGAGATCGACCGATTCCAGAATCAAGGTCTTATACATGCAGGTCAGTCTTCATTCATTTATATGCATTTTATGAAAAGTGAGCAGCTGGCTCACTAGTGCGAGTTTTGCCTAATCTCAAATGTATGGTTTTGACCAATATATCGAAAACATTTCGATCATTTACGCCTGGTCGCGGAGACCTTGCGTTCGAAGGGTCGTGTCAGTCTTTACTGAACGACTTCCTTCTGGTGCAGTTCCAAATTACGTTTCTAGGTTGCGGAAACCGTGTGATAGCTGGAACACACTTGTACCAACATAGTATGTGACCGATACTCTTTGGACATGCGGGTAGACACGTAAAAAGGTTTTGAAGGCTATTATGTAAATTATTAGACCAGCTAACGTTAAATTGCTAAGTAAATCTACAGCATGTACCTACCGCTTGGCAGCGTGTCCGCTAAAAGAAAACTAAGGGTTTCAGGTGCATCTCCCAGTTTTAACTGGCTTGTTTAAATTATTTATTGTTTGAACCTTGTCTCAACTACCTACTAATACTAATACACTTTGATAAGGTGTGTAACCAATAAGTTACTGCTTAGTAACATCTGGGAAGCTAAACTTATTAAGAGTATCTCAATATTACATATAATTATGGCAACATCTAATCCCACTTTTCAAAAAAAAGAAGAGAAAATGGCTGTTCAGAATCGGAATCAACATTGAATAATATTCTATGAAATTAATTAAAACATCAAAACAGGTATAAACGAAATTAATTTTTATACCCTTCGGTGTCCACCGAACTAGTTCAGACGTATACAAATACATAGACGTGCCGATGGGGTTGAAATGAATAGATCATAATTATACGCATTATTAACTAAGATTTGACGAAACTTAGTTCAGTTGCACTATTGTAATTACACCATCACTTAATTTAGTTGCACTATCGAATAAAGTAAGCCGCTACAACGTGGACAAATTTGCAAACATACATGCATAACCATTTATTTATGTAAGGATATTCTAAGTTTGGATCTTTTATACAATACGATCGTGAATGTATTGCATTTTAAAATTCTTACATACCTACAAAAAAAAAAATTTAAAAAAAATAAGTATTTCATATGCAATGGCGAGCTCTGGGTGCCAATATAACTATTTGGGAGAATAAAATTTCACATAAACCCATATCAATAGATTTAAAATTCACAGCTACATCCAACTCATCACATCGATAACTATCGATTCAGGGGAGGAGTCCCTGTTATAAAACAAACCTTCTCTGCGGAAGAGAAGCAAGTCGCCAATTTCAGAGATATTTATAAGAAATACATCATTCAAGTAGATGTTCTATTGTATTATCAAATGTTTTATGGCATGTTTTATTTTAATACGTATACATATTTAAATTTTGATCTCTCCTTAGCACCACATTTTTTCATAACATGCTTGGTCGCGGAAACCTTGCGTACGAAGAGTCGCACTTCGCACTAATCTTACAAGACGACCTCCTTCTGGTGCAATAAAAATTTAAATAAGCCTCTAGATTTCGGAAACCGCGAGACATCATTTGGAACAATTGATACCTCACATTTGACCAGGTCCCAGCACCATATCTTACCACTAACACACGCTTGGTCGCGGAGACCTTGCGTTCGAAGGGTCGTGTCAGTCTTTACTGAACGACTTCCTTCTGGTGCAGTACCAAGTTAAGTTTCTTGGCTGCGGAAGCCATGAGACACTTGGAACATACTCATGTCCAATATATTTGACCAATACTTGTTTTGGACCTGGTCCCCGCACCATATCTTACTACTAACACACGTTTGGTCGCGGAGACCTTGCGTTCGAAGGGTCGTGTCAGTCTTTACTGAACGACTTCCTTCTGGTGCAGTGTTCCAAGTTACGTCTCTAGGTTGCGGAAGCCGCGAGACACTGGAAATGCCTATGATCGAGAAAGCAGGTATCTATGTATATTCACATTATGTATCTGGAAGGTTATTGACAGAAAATAGGAGCAGGTCAACTATGGCGCACATATATCTACACATAACAGCGTTTATAGAAAAGTACATGAATCTACCTACATCTGACGCAAAAGTTAGATTTGATTTGCTTAAATTGGAATTGAAGGGTGGCCTAAATTTTACTGTTTCTGGTACCATACGGCAGACTTTAATATCCGCCATCTCAGATTTAACCAGTAACAGCTTCGTCAAGTATGACTTGTACTTACATGATTTAACAAAAAGGATGTAGTACCTACTGCGATGGTGTGGTGGCGCGGAGCCACTTCTCATTATGTTTCAATACACAAAGCACCATGAGCAATACTAACTACGAATAATTACTTAACGACTAATACTCTATCACAACAACGAAGGAATCTATGACCACGAATCGTTTGCATTCTTCTGACATTCCCTGATGATGTTTATACTCCTAAAACACATGATAATTTAAAAACACGCGTCTTACGCAGTTGTGTTTTCAATTCAATGAGCGATAATGTTGATTAATATTTAGTTTGTGAAAGAGTGCCCAGCTTGCCGTATAGTCTCTATTCTGAAGAGAGAAACCGTATGCTCTTCGATTTTATAAAATCTGATAAGTAATAACAAGGTTAAATATGAATGGAAAAGATTTAAGATTTTATCATTTCTAGATAACACCAAAACCAAATTGAAAGTAGATACGGTGAACAGTAACATTAAATAATTGTAGCAGAACCGTTATGTAAACGGTATCTTAAGTTTAAGCTTGAGGATGAGATTTAAAACAGCGACTAAGAACCACCATATTTTATAAATAAACGGATTCAAAAGATCCATTTGCAACAAATAATTGCAAAATGTCGTCAACAAAGCCTATAAATGCTTTCGACAAGCTCTGATGAACCCAAATTCCAGTATTATTTCCTGGTTATTATTAGCACATTCGAACTGTACAACAAGGACGTACAAGGTAGTGGCTCTCGACTAGCCAACAAACAAATTATATTTATACGAAACCAGCCCAGCCTTCTGACTCGTTCCCATCACTGGGAGTCGGCAAAGCCATGGTCCACCGGGCTGGTGCGGCCTGGTGGATAACGCGTGACCTAGAAAGATTCTAGGTAAATGTCGCTGTAGAGTGTATCATTACATTGAAATCTTCATGAGTATTGATAAAACCCTAGATTTTTGGGAAAATGAGGGTAGATCTGAGTGAGAAACTCACAGAAAAAATAGTTTATAAAATAACGCTAGGTCAGTGTGAATCATTGCCAACCCTTACTGTCACTCGGCACCGGACGAAACGATGGTCGAGCGAGGACTTATATGCGTTAAATATGTTATAATATATCTTAAGTCTGATCAAAATAATTATAATTTGATATTAAAATTCAAGAACTGCTGACAGCTAAAACACGGATAAGTCTAGTTTCAAATAACAGCTTATCACTTAAAACAGAATTAGTACACATAGTATGTACTTATATTATGTCGCCTATTTGCAGACAACACACTAAAATGGAACTTCATAATTATGTACATTTTAAAATTTTGCGAAAGCGATAATCGTCTGAATTCTACAGCTACCTGAAGTCTTAGAGAGTTACTTTATGTAGATTGGTTGTTTTCCAAGTCCTCCAAAAACAGTATGTAAAACATATATGTTTGGAACGGTTCTTTAAACAATAACCCTTTTAAATATTATAGACCGAAATATACATAGGTATTATTGCTATATAGCAGTATGAACATGGAAAATGAGAATAATTTGTGTCTTATCACATATTTCTAGTTCCTATCTGAGAAAAAAACAGAATAGCTTTCGAGTCAAATCAAATAAATTTTATCTATAGCAGTTGCTTAACATCTTGTTACTAAAAAATTGGATATGTCCAGTCCAGTGAGACAGTGCCATGAACGTACAACTAGGAGATGTGGACCAGATATAGCAGTAGCCTTTGGATGATCAAATACCCAATCGATTGATGACATTATTAAGCAAAATATGGAAATATCTTAACACATTAAGCATGTTAGGTTAATTTACTGCGAAATTAACATAAATGGTTAATCATGTTCTTCAAAGTTTACATCACACACAAATTAGCTTTGTTAATTTAGCTAATTGCAAAATGTTATTGAACACTTTATTTTAATAAGTATTCAAATGTTTCAGTCATCATAGCGTTGTTAATTTTTGGACATACACCAGCAGATAACAAACACGTCTTCATATAATGCTGTATGTTTTCCTGAGGCACATCAATATAACGGTTTTACATAAAAATAAAACCGATATTATGTGCCGAGAACGGAAACATACAGCATTCTAGAAAGGGCTTTCTGGTGAAGACTATGAATCCCAAAGATCGCACCGCGCCGGGTGCCCTTGCTGGTGGCGCGCTTGCGGCGCCCTCTGGTGGCGTCAAGATGAAGCTAATTGTCTATGGTATAGACGTCGACCACAGATTAATAAGATAAGTATACATACTGCTTCTTCATATAATGCTGTATGTTTTCCGTTCTCGGCACATAATATCGGTTTTATTTTTATGTAAAACCGTTATATTATGCAGTTCAGTATTGAAAAGTTAACTGAATTAACTAGGGTTGTATTATGTCTACAATTAGGAAAATAAAACATGTAGTATGTACAAAAAATCTAAAGGTTTTATTGACTCCGGTTTATACTTTTGTATGGAGAGCATTTTATGACTAATTCATTTTTATAATTTTCTGTTTAGTCTTTTATTAATAGTTGTTCTCAATGATAATAACAGCACGGCTAATACACCATCTCTGTTTTTAAACTTTATTGCTAAATTATGTTGAATATAAAGCATCAAAAAATTCTTTAGATTAATTATTAAAATATTTACTGTATTTACTGGTGTTTAATTTGAACTTTTAGTTATAATAATCACCTTGTACATTAGTACCAAATAAATTAGATACCCTTGTGAGACCATGGCCCAAAGAGTTTACTTATACTTTACCTAAGCGACGGCTTCATGAATGTAGATGTAAGAGGTATATAATATTAGCTAACAGGAACATGACATATTCAGTAGGATTAAATAATACATAGTTTGTGATACATGTTACTTTTATTTACAAAACATATCTATCTCTATCTAAGTCTATAATGGTAATGGTGGACATAGGTAAGTAAATGTTTGTTGAATCGAACATGTGGTACAACGGCAAAATTCTACTTATATTTAGTTCTGCATTACCATTATTGTACCTATACCTTCTGGTAGAAATCCTTGGCTTCATCAAGTATAATACAGAGCTAAAGTCGAACAGGATACTAAAACACTGTCTGTTATACAAGGACGGATCCAGAGAGGGTCAAGGGGTCATCACCACTCTTAGGCTAGTTCCAGAACCTAAGTAGACCACTAATTAAAACACGCACGCACTTATCGTTCTTACTTGGCCTGACTATGTGACCACCACCTGGGGTCAAAGCTGGATCCGCTCTTGCTGTTAGGTATATCGTATATGACATGATGTCTCGTATCTCCAAAGTTTCTTGGTGATTTTTTGCCTTTTTGCTCATGTTTCATCATTTCATCTCAAAAAATAAACAATAACAAATCAAGTATGGCAATAATCCATTTCTAGCAACTTTTAGAGCACAAAGCTTAACTTCAAAACCCAACATTTCAAAACTATACACATATTATACACTAAAGTAAACAAAAACTCGTTTAGTGTCCATAATCTAACAAACATATTGAGAAAAACAGAGAAAATTTCAGTAAATACAATAATCTGAAAATCGGATTTAGCTATCCACGATAAAAAAGCTGTCCGAATCTCAACCGAATAGAAACAGCTGGTAGTCGGTTGGAAACGTCAAAACTAATCGGAATCTCCGTTGTGAATCGCAAATTGCTCGTCCCAGTCGGTAGCGGCCAGTTTCCGTGGCTCAGCCCGAACCGAATGGATTGTGAATCGCTACGCTGAAAAGAACATTTTGATAGGAACATTATAAAGTGTTACGAAAAAATGTTTAATATTTAATATCATTTGCGTCCCACTACCTACGTAGCCGCTTCGTCCACTTTGGTAACTGACTGATTCGTAACCAGCTACGAAAGAAGAATTTTTTTCACTGTTTTGTAACCGGTTACTAATAAACACCGTTTCATCCACTTTGGTAACTGACTGATTCGTAACCAGCTACGTAAAAAGAATTTTCTTCACTGTTTTGTAACCGGTTATTAATAAACACTAATTTTCCGTTTTCGATTCCTATATGTTAACCAGTTATGAAAAAATACTTCTTGGTTCTATGTTATAATATGCATAAACTAAGTAGATATGGTTATATGTAACTAGGCTTGCCATCCGTCCGGGTTTCCCCGGATTTGTCCTAGTTTAGACGGCGTCCGGGGAGCGTCCGGACTGGATTTAATTTGTATGAATGAAAGTAATGAATTTCTGTTACTGGTTCAGTTTCTGGCGACTTTTTCATTATGTATTGGTAACCGGGAGTAATATATTTAAAGGGCAAACGAGCTAGACCCGCACATCGGGCAACATGCCGCCTCTACACTCTCGACTTGATTCCCAACTTTTTGGCTTTATTGTATAAGCTACGACATAAATGATAGAAACAACTCTTTACTGTGGTATTCGGAAGTTCTTTACGAATCGCATTTAATTGCTGGTTTCTCGTAATCAAGTGACGTCTTGGTAAGTAACAGAAGTAACATCAACCCCATATTGAGGTAGTAGTGAATAAAAAATGTAGGTAATTTTCCATTTTGTGGTGGCGGCCATCTTGGCTTTGATATTTGTCATGGTATGTAGTATTTTACTAGTCAACCTCGTACGAGTATAAGAGTACGAGAATATTACAACGAAAACTTTTTTGCAATGGATGTGAAATACAAATTTAATATTTCGTGGCAAGTTCAATTAATGGCATTAGTGTGGTATGTACCTAAAAGTTAATGTCGGTATAAAAAGGTATAAATATAATAAACACAGGTTCACAGGGACTATTACAGGGTATTATCTTTCTCGCTCTGACGCGCTTGTTCACTGTATTTTGTTTCTCGCTCTGGCATCCCGAGTTCATCCGGAAATTATTATCATACCCGAGCGTGACGGGTAAATTCATTTCACAGCCCACGAAAATGTTGTCTCAACGCGCCCTAAAGAAGTTTTCACTTCAAAAAAAAAATTTTTTTTAATGTATTTTCAGGCTTTTAAAAATTAAATTTAGTTATTTTGGTCATAATTTCGCTGCGTGCAGACTTAGTGCGTGAGTTAGGTGGCCAAACCACAACTTTAAGCCCCGGACTACAAATTAAATCCAGTCCGGACGCTCCCCGGACGCCGTCTAAACTAGGACAAATCCGGGGAAACCCAGACGGATGGCAAGCCTAGTTACATATAACCATCTCTACTTAGTCTGTGCATTAACATAGAACCCAGAAGTATTTTTTCATAACTGGTTAACATATAGGAATCGAAAACGGAAAATTAGTGTTTATTAGTAACCGGTTACAAAACAGTGAAGAAAATTCTTTTTACGTAGCTGGTTACGAATCAGTCAGTTACCAAAGTGGATGAAACGGTGTTTATTAGTAACCGGTTACAAAACAGTGAAAAAAATTCTTCTTTCGTAGCTGGTTACGAATCAGTCAGTTACCAAAGTGGACGAAGCGTTCACAAAATAATAAAAAGCCCCTAGACGCAAAATGACCTAATTTTGAAACGCGAAAGGGCTTAAATGTGAAAAAGGTTCCGATTTTTATCAAGTATTAAGTAATGAAAATTCAAGTAAAGAATCCTGTACATATAAGTCCAACACGTGTTGTTCGGGATAGGAAGGGAGAAGGAGGGATCAGATCGAAGAGCTCCTCGGAACACTCGCCATGACGTAACTGCAGAGGCTCTAAGTTCTGAGGGTTTGAGCATCCACGAGATATGTAAATCTTCGAGAATTTCTGTTTCGTCACCAGTTTCAAAATTCTGACCTATACGGAAAAAAGAAATGACCTGACGAAACAGGAATCTGACGGATGTGTTCTAAATCCTTTACTTTATCAATTTAGTTTTATTTTATTTTAATACTAGAATACTTCTCCGACTTATGTTATGCCTTAAGTACCTACCTAAAATATAATGATATTAATTTTTAAGAGTTTGTTGTCTGACTATACTTTTGGTGATCACTCACACTAATTAACTAAATTAACTAGATGTCCACCTGTCACGGTAGTGAACAAAAAAAGTCTTTATAGGGATGGGTATAAAGAACGGGGTAAATAAAAAAGGTTAAGGAAACAAGTATATTTTAAAAAAGATGAAATGGAACGAAATAAAAAAATTAAAATAGACGTAACTTAAATATAAAAAATAAACAGGAACTGAGAGGGTTTCTTGACTAGTAGGGTTTAATGGCTCCTGGGCTCGAGAGGTCAGCGGCCCGCAGCAGGATCAGTAGCCCACAGCAGGATCAGTAGCCCACGGTAGAGTTCAGTGGCCCGCAGCAGGGATCAACAGCGCACAGCAGGATCAGTATTTCACATCAGCAGCCCACAGTAGTCCACAACATCAACCTGGCTGTAGCAGCTCATTCAGTGGCTCGCAGCAGGGATCAACAACGCACAATAGGATCAGTATTTCACATCAGCAGCCCACAGCAGTCCACAACATCAACCTGGCTGCAGCAGCTCATTCAGTGGCTCGCAGCAGGGAACAACAGCGCACAGCAGGATCTGGGTTTAGGCTCGCAGCAGGGATCAGCAGCGGTACACAATGAGGGTTTAGTAGCCCTATTTTCACGTTGCACCTTTCAGGGTATCTTGTGATGCTTCTTGTTTGAAATCCAAATGATGACTGCCCATCTCAGTTCCTTGCCCTTACAAGAAAACTATTCCAAGTTTAAATCTAGAATGAGAGACAGTTTATTTTATAATTAGCAGCCAGAGAGAATTAGACCTAAAAACTATACAACCTTATGAAAATGGTAGAGGTTGCTTAGCAATAATGAATGTTTGAAATATTATGACATGAAGTAAATAAATAAAATTTTCAGAAAAACGTAGTTTTCTACAGTTTAAAATAGAAATAATACATGAAGAATACTAATATTATGATCAGAAAAAATATGTTTTATCGTGAGGACACGATAGAACAGATATTAGTTGTATGAAAATTCACTATGTAAGCACAGATTTCTAAACAGATGAAACCTTCGTGAACAACACTGTGAGGCCAGTAATTAGTTATGTATGCGTGACAGCTCTCACCGACGTTGCCAAATTACTCACGTTGATGTGCGTGTAATGTTCCCAGTCTTAAGAAAAAAATCCCACTATTGTTGTCTTAGCTTCGGAAATCTTCGCGTATAATAAACACATATTATATTATAATGTTAAAATAATTTATTACTACACCGATTATATATTATGCAAGGATTTCTTGTTATTACTATTTCCATCCTATGAAGTTAAGAATTTTGATTTAGCATGCAACTAAAAATTCGAATATTCGTACAGAAAATTCGGAATAAAAAGACAACGCCGAACAATAGTAAAAGTCATGTGTGTGTTTATTTTGAGTATTCTATCGGAGCTTCTTGTGAAATTTTGAATATTATGCTTGACAAAAGATGGCAACTACCTACTCATATAATATCGGTGAACACAGGAGGTGAAGAGAATTTTTGTCAACTGATTTGATGTTGGGGGGGGCCAGATCATTCAATTTGTTTCCTATCCAATCTTTGCCTGGACGCGTGTCGCAAACGAAAAGTTCACTTTTAAAAAAAATGTTGATACAAACCAACGAAAACCATCTTAGAGTTTTTGTAAATCAGTTGAACATTATTCACGTCGCCACCCAAAGTTACGTCGTCCAAATACCTAACGTTTACATTGGACTAGAGACATTAAATGATAGAGCGAATGGCCAGGGCGAAGGTCGCATGGCCGTAGATTCACCAAGTTGATAACCAACGGAAGATAGCATAGGATTGTTTTGATAATTTTGTGGTCTGCCATAACATTGCCAAAATTGTAGAAGTCAAGAATTTTATTCTTCACTTCGGACAACGGGGATCCACGATCAACCAAATTAAAGGCATTTTTGACGTACACCTTTAACAGCCCTCTCCCCAATTTTGGACAAAGAAAGTCAGGACAGAATGAACAGCAGCCTCACGTCCACTCAGAGAACCTATATCAAGTTTGTTGGGACAGGGAGCTCGAAAGTTTTATACAACTCACATTAGCAGCAAGGCCAGTATATGTGGTGCCAACAGCGATTGACCTGATCCCAACATCTTTTTGGGTAAGTATGTACGCACAAATTAAAGCTTCGACAATATCACTACTGACTCGACCAGATAACATGAGGTTGATTAAAACGATTAGATCTCTCAAAAGAACTCGCCTACTTTTTAAGCTCCACTATACCTACTTACTTCATAACTATAGTTTTCATCAACACTATTAGTATTTTTATAAACACTAGTAATGACGTGGATTTGTGCTAGGCATCGATTGACATTAAATTAAAAAATTTGATAAAAATAGGGTTTAAAATAGAATAATACAATCTACTTAAGTACATAAATAATTTGGTCTACGAGTATCTTCAAAAAAAAATCATAATCTATATTTTACCTTAACTTTAGGAAAATAATTTCAGTTTAGTACAGGAACACTAACCAATATTCGTTGAGGTGTTGTGTTTCTATTCATCAATCGAAATGAAATCGCCTAAATTATACAAAAAGCAGTAAAATATTCAAACTTTCCTATGAAATGATATTCCTCTTTCCTTTTCTTATTTTTGGGAACAATGTTTGCAATGTTTGAAGACACAAGACGGCATAATCTTGTACAAAACTTAAAATCACACGGGACTCCCGTACGAGACGGAAGTCCGTTTCGTACTGACTGGAGTTTGTATTTGCTTTGGCGTTTAATATTTGCTTTCTGGACCTAAGGATCTGTGTTCTGCACGTTCCATCTGCCTTTTGTTTTAAAAATCTGTGGTAAGTACCTAAGTTTCTACATGGTCTCCAATGAATGATGATTTTAGTAGGAAATGTACGCTTACATATTGTTTAAAGTCAATATGTAACGTTACACACCTCGGCTTCGCCCGTGGTACATAAATAGCACTCATCGGGATCCCGTACATATCCAAAGGTGAAAGAAAGACTGAAATCGGTTCAGTCATTCCTGAGAATATCGCTTTCAAACAAAAAACCTCTTCAAATACCTGCTACGCCACCTGTTGGAAATTGGTCGTATCAACTCAGATTTAGAAACAAATTTGATTAGCAAAGGTTTATATTCAATAACGCAATCTTGGACATTGGCGAAATTACGGTGACATTACCGAATGGAACCCAAAATAAAAAATGAAGTAGAAGTTGACGCAAACTTAGAAACATGCTGTCATGTCAAAGCACGCTTCGAAAACTCTTCAAAAGCTTCAAAAGGAATATTTATATATAATATTTTTTCCCCATTTTTGTTACATTCTAGATTCATGCTCCCCTTCTATTGATAGTAGCGTTATATTCTATAGCCTTCCTCGATAAATGGACTATCTAACAGAAAAATAATCTTTCGATTCGGACCAGTACTTCCCGAGATCCTAGCGTTCAAACAAACAAACAAATTCTTCAGCTTTATAATATTAGTATAGATAAGCCCGAGCGACACGAAGTTTATTTTTTCAAGCTAGGATAGCAAGCTAGTACTTCTGGCTTCGTATAGACAACGCAACGCCACCCTAGTTCTGTCTCCTCAAAGCTAGAAGTACTAGCTTACTAACACTAGCTAGTTAGTACTATCTTGAAAAACTAGCCTCGCTATTATAGTGCTATAATGCCAGAGCGACACGATCAACCTTGTATCTTAAGCTCTGCATAGTATTTGGCATAGTAATTCTGGACGTAGTCGGATTGATCTCGACACGAATCAAACCTATCGGTCTCTGTCATACCCGTTTATAATGACAGAGACAAAAAAGTTTTTTACTTAGTATGTGGTCTGTGCTGCACTATCTGGGTGTCTGTGACAGACTGACAGTTTTTATTTTATACTCTGTGGTATTTTCATACCTATGATTTGTCTATGATTGGCAAATTGCACGTACGTCACAGACACAGACTAAGTACAACGCACGTCTGTTTTGAATTTTCAGTTTTAGTTTTAGTTGAATTTAGGTCCATTGTGTTTGTGTATTCCTCCAAATGGTTTAAAAGAAAACTGACACTATTATAAATGTGACTCCTGACTCTTAACAACAAGGCAAAATGGACGAGCCTTACCGCATCGAAGTGCTACACATCGTGAATCCTCACCTGATATTCGTAGAAGCGGTTCAGAAGAAAGGAACGCCGGTCATACAACAAATCGGGATTTACGGTATTTTACCCGTACACAAGACTATAGACATAGATGGGGAGATAATAGCGACACAATGTGAAAACTGGCCCGTAGCTGCTAACACCATAATGAGAGAGTTCCTAGCTGAACACAAGCGTGGGATTTATTTTGTGCCCATTCATGTAGATGAAAGGTACGAAATTTATTTTCAATACCTACATTGTTTATTTGATAACTTTCAAAAAAATAGTTTCTGCAGAGAATACTTTTTGTTTGTTTCCAAGTGCAACTTTGTCCATATTACTTGCTCTAATAACAAAGGAAAACTTTAATAATTTGTGAGAAAAGTGACACATTCAAAGAAAAGAAACTTCTTGTGTAAAAATGTTTGTACACCAATCCATGTACAATTTAGTCATGATATTATACTCTTCCAGTTGGGTAAAAAAAGGGTATTAAGTTTTTGATTCATGTAATAAATGTATACCATGTTAATGTAGGTATGCGTTTCATATAAAATCTTACTTCACTTTTAAGTATGCATAGCAAATAATAGAAATAAATTAGTGCTAATCCATTGACCTTACATTTGCATTACTCATCTACACCAATATTCTAATTTTAGGACAACAATCTTTGATGAGAATGACCACCAATTCGGAGACATCATTGTACAAGACAGAACAACAAAATCCATCATGAACCACCTCACAAATTTTGCTGTGGCATTGAAAGATGAGTCCGTTTTCCATCGAAAACTCGCTTCAGGCAGCTTGAAGTTGAAATTGAACACAGCTCGTACAGAGGAAGTTCTAGAAGCTATTGAAAAATATTACAAGAATCAGAAGAAATTGGGCCACGAGTGGCAGAAAACACTCCAAAAACAGACAACTGTGCACCAAGAGACGAAGAAAATCACAGCATTGACAAAGGAAAACCTTCGATTGTTTGAGAGAACTGTGCAGGGAAGTTCTGGTAAGTTCATAGGTTCAGTTAAAACCGGAATGTAAACAGAATGGCTTTGTATCTTTCCCTGGCAGCACTGGCCTGAAGTGGATAGACTGATGTCGATACGTTTTTTTTATCACAAGTGGAGCCACTTAAATACTCACTTCAATAATTTTGTTTAATTGACTTTGTGACTCCAGATTCGAATCACCAAAATGTCTAATACCAATATATCTGTAACATATGACAAATTGTACAAAATTATTACAAATACAATACAAACAAATACATAAGCCTTTATTGTTGATTACAATTTTCTGAAATTTTAAGTTACATGTTACATCAATTAACCACACTATCAGTGTGTCCTGCTGTCACATAGGCCTCGTCCAGCCTTTTCCATTTACACCTATCTCTGCTTGGAGCCATAGGGATCCCGCTGCGAGCCTTATGTCATCTGACCATCTTTTTATTTGTCTTCCTTATTTTCTTTTGGTGTTTAACTTTGGGGTCCCTATAAAATTAGTACTGTTCAGTAATTATAAGCTTACACCTCTATTGGCATAGCAACTTCTTCTTTATCTGCCACTTTTTTAAAGTTTTGCTGATTGTATTCTTATGTATGATTTGTGTAGCAATAAATAAAAAAAAACAATTTCGTCCCCATAAATCAAAATAACTTCTTGTTTTCAGGACATAACGGACTAAGTATCATCGAACAAAAAAAAAAAGATTTGGATCTTTGCAGGGATGTAGATTTGGTTCCCCTAGGCCGTGGCTCGAGACGTGACAAAAGCAGTTCTGTGAACGCAGATGAACCCCATGAAGTATTTGCTGGTTTGAAGCAATATTTGGTGACTCACGGAGAAAGACAAGACTCTGACACCACATCGAACAAGATGAGAAACTATTCTACTCCTAAAAAGGATGCCAAGCTAAGTGATACAAAGAATACCTCGCAGGATAGTGATCTGGAATGGGACGACGATGATAATGTCAAAACACAGAAACAAGAGGCGTTAGAAACATTTGATAGAAAACAGTCTATTCAAAATAAAGAACATGTTAAAAATATCTACGATAAAGATACAAATGAAGTACCACGCTATCATCACAGTCAAGAGACTCCTCAGGTGCAATCTATGAAATATGCTGATGAGAATAGACCAGAAAACTGCCAAGTCAAACCGAAGCCATGCGGAACTGTGGTTGATAAAAGCGAAAAAAAGGAATCAAACCTGACACAATATGAAAAAAGCAAAGGTAGGTACACAATTTTTGTTGAGAGAAATATTTTTTGAATAATATCGACCGACGTATAGTACGAGCAAGACCTATGCCTGATGGTATGCAACACGCCTGTCTATAGAAACAGCATCATTTGAAGATGAATGACATAAATAGTTATCTAACAACATTGCCCTCATCTCCCATGATATAGACAATGATTTATCTCTTTGCCTCATGGTTTGTCTAGCCAACATTGCCCTTCTAACTGGAACATACTAACATTTGCATGTTCCTACGTAGCAGTAGTGTGACTGAGAAAGCTGTGGTACACCCGTCTTCTTCTATCTTGTATCCCGTTTCTGGTCTACAGTTGCCTGGAAGAGATTGCTTTTAGCGATGAGGCTGCCTATTGTTACTAGGTCAAGGTTTTTCCTTAACATGTTTTCGTTTTATTTAAGACTGCAAATGCTGCACTACAGGATATACTTGTGTTTGTTAGGTGCCGGAAACATGCTGACCCCCAAGGCCATCTCGTCTTCTTTAACTGGTCTTTTCTTCATCATCTCTGGAGAGTATCATACGTTACTATCGACACGCAAAACAGGCGCACCAAGACGTCGAGTTGCGGAAACAGCCCGCCCACAAAGCCTGAGCGGAGCGCTACTATGACTATGACTATCATACGTTACTATCACAGTATAAAGAAAAACTATCAATAGGACGATGGATGTAAACTTTCGATAAACGCGTGTGGGGCACGCAAATAATAAATACTTATTAATATTTAATCTTTGTGTTCAATTATTATCAACATCATTAAGTAGTATGAGCAAAATTATCAGAACAATTCCTATTTTTAACAATAATTATAAACAAAACAAAATCAAAACATACATGAAATGTCAGCCCTGAACCACACTCCCAAACTGCTAACTTGGTTGTTGCTACAAATAATTATTAACAATAATCTCTATATATAAAAATGTTATGTTGGTTTGTGTACACTTCAAAAAATTAAAATGTTCTGCACCGATAGAGCTGAAATTTTAGAATGATATATAATCCGCATCAAGGATTGTTTTTATCAAATTTTTGCATCACAATGTGCCACAGCGAAGCGTGGCAGGGTACAGCTAGTTCTTGATAAAATCAAAACAAACATGAAACTACAACCCTGAACCACGCTCCCAATTTGCTAACATTGTCGTGTTCACAGCTCGCGACCGTGAATCCCGCGTCACGCCCCATACGCCCAGCACTGTTTCCCCATCCAGACGTCTTCGTCGAAGGACTGTATAATTTAGAATAGTAGCATTACTATTGTGTACTAACTGACATGTAATTTTATTTTTAGGTGCACCTCGCAACACCAAGAAGATCTCGGGATGTCTGAAGCCAAGAGAACGCCGCATGGTATACTGTCCGGACATGGAGCTGAATAGTACTAATACTAAGGATTTAATTTCTATTGTTGTCGCTGAAGATTCTGCTGCCAACTTTGCTAACTCTACCGAAGAAATACCTAAAGAAGACGCCACTGATCAAAGTTTGATTGTATCTGACAATTTAGTGAAGGATAAAAGTGTTGATGATGCAAACTCTGGTATTGGTAATAGTTTTGATAAAAATATCAGTTGTGATTTAAGTAATATCAATGTTGTTAATAATAGCGATCAAAAAGATTCTCATTCTAATTTACAACATAGTGTCAAAATCAGTCCAGTAACAAATACTAGGATAAGGTTAAATACTTCACTTTTGCAAAGGAAATTGTTAGCGTTGCAGACCGCGCTTAAAACTGATGAAGCTAATTCATCAAACTCTGATGATAGTAAAAAGGAACCTGACGGTAAAACAGTTACAAAATCTTTTGATTTAGGTACTACTGAAACTGAGATAGTTTCTCATCCTGAGGTAAAAGCTACAAAACACGTAACTAAAGAAAAACGTGTGTTATCAAGTAAAACTTTGCAGAAAAGATTGCAACTGCAAATTGATTTGAAAAACAGAAATGAAACTTCTAGCTCCACTTCCGATACTAGTGTCAAAGACACATCGTCTGCGCCCGATGAGCCGGATCTGGCGAAAAGTAAACCAAAACCAGTTAAAATCCAACCAAAGCTGGCCGAAAACGTTCCGAACATAGAAAGAAACGTCAACCCTTTTAAGAACTTAGATGGCAGCAAATCCGTTTTTGTAGAAAGGCTTGTCAGTCCTATTCTAATGGTGCATACGAAAAATAATAATTTGATTCTACCTCAATGTGAGCTTCGCGACATCCCTTTCAAGGAAGATATTCAAATGATGCTGAAAAGTATGCGCGTACACAGACCGAAAAGGCTTCAGATGGTCACTTGGCCTTACATTCTCAGGGGGCATAGTATGTTCATAATTGGTCCCGCATGTAGCGGTAAAACTGTGGGCTATGTTCCGGCGATTTGTAATCTCGTTGTTGAATCTTCGTCCAAATTCGATGGCGTAGGTCCTATTTGCATTATTGTATGCGCTACTGCGATGTCAGTCTCCGAAGTAGAAACGCATTGTAAAAGGTTTTTGGGCGTCGAAGAACGCATTGTAACATCGGAAAACTCCGGAATCGACCCGACTAAAACGATGACTGCTTTATTGAACGGATGTCATGTGCTCATTTGCACTGCCCCAGCGTTAGTATACTTGCTAGAAACAGATTTTGGCGTGGATATGCGCCGTTTAGCGACCCTAGTCCTCGATGACTGCGAGCGCCTATCTCAAGTGTACACAACAGATCTTACCAAAATTATTCAAAACGTGAAAGTAATGCTGAAAAACCGAACTGATAAAGTGTTCAAAGTCCAGTACGTCCTCGCGTCGAGGCAGTGGTGCGATTTCATGACGCCTCTGGCTAAAAAAGCCCCGAACACTGTAATCGCTATTGGGGCGTCTCAAGAATGCGTTTTGTATTCTAAAACGAAGACGTCGGTCAAGTTCGTCAAAAGCCAAACCAACAAAGTGAATGCGGTCGTGGAGTTTCTCGATGAAATTGATCGCTCGAAACGCACGGTTATAGTTTGTCGTGAAGATGATGAAGTGACAGAGCTAGAAAAGGCGATGACTAAACAAAACCGTGTAGTATTTGCGTGCAATAACACGATGAACTTACATGACTTGTGCAGGCTCAATGAACTCTGGGCCAACTACGAGGAACCGATCTCGGGCCCGATCCTTATCTGTTGTGATGGTAATCTGACCCATATGAATGTGACGAACGCGAATTATCTGGTTCACTACTCTTTGCCTTCGCTATTTTCGACTTTCTGCAAACGGTTTTCAGTTCTAAATGAAAATTACGCGTCAATATTCGGACCCGAAAAAAGATAACGTGAAGATTAAAATATTGCTTGATGAAACCAACGTGGAGCAGTTACCGAAGATCATGCACTTTGTGAAGCGATGCAGCAACGAAGAGTTCCCTACTTTGGATAATATCATGAAACAAGTTTTAGAAGCTAGAGATTTGAAAAAAGCAGAAAACTTAAATCCAATTTGCAATGGGCTGCTAATGCTAGGTGAATGCGTTGATACGTGGAATTGCTCAGATCGACACACCGTGTTCAATTTATACGATGAACCTAAGGATTGGATACCGAAAAAACGGAGTTATAACATTCAAAATAACTCACTTCGATTCCGCTGTCACATATTCGGCCAGAGTACTTGCAAAATTAGCAAAAGACGGACCAGTTACATACCCTAATAACTACAACATACTATCCTTAAAAATGGGTATGCATTACAGCAAAGAAATCAACCGAAAACTTCATGGAGTCCCTAAAGTGGGGGATGTTTGCGCCGTAGCTCTCAAACCCAACTTCTTCGAAAGATGTCGAGTGATGAAAGTGATTCCGGGTGACACGAAAAACATCAACCATGTTCTAATAAATTTGATAGAAGAGGAGCAAATGACAGTTGTGTCCGATGTTCTCTTATATCACCTGCCTGATGAATTCAAAGCTATTGAAACGCACGTTGTCAAGATCAGATTGGCCAACATTCAGCCTAAAGATAAAGACGTCACATTTTCCTTGACTGCCAAGAAACATCTCCAAGAAATCACAGATCCGGATCGTGAACACGGACTATATATGAGGGGTCAAGTAGTTATGGCACTCGGGAATACTATTTTCGTGGACACAGCCGAAGCTTGTGTTGATCTTTCTTCCTTGGGCGAGACGATAGTAAAGCGAGAATTCAAGAAAGAATTGTTAAATCGTCACGCTGAACCAAACCTGCAGCATCTTAAAAAACTGAAAAAAATCTGCGCTGAGATCAATACTGACATTAATGTAGCCGAGCCAACTGTCGTTCCGAAAGTACGGAAAAGTCCAAAGTGGGCGCACCTCGATAAAGATGATTTCTCTAGAGTTTTTTTTGCGGCTGTAGTTGACGCTGGTACAATATTTGTACGTCATGCGAAATTCGAAAATCTAACCAACTCTCTTATGAAAGATATAAAAGAGTATGTGAAAGACACTCCAGAGATAGATCGAGACGAAATTTACGTCGGTAACTTTGTGTTAGCCGAGTTTCCTGATGACGCTACGTACGAACGAGCAAGGATTGAAGAAATTGTTAATGATAAAATAGTGAATTGCTTTTTCGTGGATAATGGCGACTGGAGACAAGTGTTTGTGGAAAAATTGAGGCCGATTTCCGAGAGCATAATGCGCCGCATACCATTCCAAGCAATCGAATGTCGATTAATAGGCGTGAAGCCTCCTGGTAATGCCGATACTTGGCCAGAATTTAGCACTTGCTGGCTGGACGAAAACTGTTTCGAAGACAAAGACGGCAATCAGAAGCAGCTATTTGCAAAATACTTCACAAAAGAAACAGCCAAAGTGACAGGAGGGCATAAATATTCCGTAGTGCTCTTCGATACTTACTCCGGTAAGGATGTCGTCATCAATAAAGCGATGATTGAACTGAATCTAGCTAAAGTGATCGAAGAAGAAGAGAAATATATCAACGAGCCTCTTAATACAAAACGTGTTAAAGTAACAGATAGTTCATCTGTTAGCGATGACGATGTTTCGGTGAAAGATGATTCTAGAAATTCAGATATAAAACAGTCTATCGAAAAAGCTCTAGTTCCCACCCAACACCAAGAAAACTCGAAAAATGAAGGCAATGATATTCCTCTACACATTGTACTGGGACAACCGATAAGATCAGTGCCTCTGATTAACAGTGATAGTGATTCAGATATTTCAGACAAATGGGATGTTAATGTCGATAAAGAGCTCCTGGGAATGTTCGGACAGCCATCCAAGGCTAACATAACAGAACACAAAGACGCCAAAGATGAAAAGAAGGATAACATAAATTCAATAAAAAAAACCAATAAAACTGTAGAAAACACAGAGACAACTAAACCAGAACCGAAAGAAGTTTCAAATAATGACACTACAAATGAGAATATCCTAGATTCTGTTGGCAGTGTCGCTAGCAGTGACCTAAAAATAGACAAGTCAAGGTCGAATCAAATGTCGCCAGCTCTAGATTCAGATGATATCGATATCGACGATGACAGAATAAAGGCGTTAGATATTTTTAAAAGTAAAATGTTTAAAATAGATGAAACAAAAAAGATTACCAGTAAACAGACAGAAGATAAAGAAATTGAAACTACAAATAATTATTTAGACTCTGATGATCTTTCTTCTCCAATGACGGATCTAAATGAGAGTAACGACAAAAATCAATTACGAAAACCGAAACTAGTATGGAGGCAAAATAAAACATCTGTAGTTATAAAAATAAACTTGATAGGCGTAGAAGATTATACATTAGAAATTAAAGAACGAGACATATTCTTTAAATCGTGGCACAATGACACTAATTACGAATTTAATATCGAACTATATGGAGTTCTTGTCGCAGAAAAGTCTGTACACTCTAACAAAGGACAATACATTCAAGTAAAGCTAGTCAAACTGATGCCACGGAACTGGCTAAATCTGACGAGAGATTTCTCGACGAAAAAGTGGATAGTCTACGATGTAGACGCCATAGATTTGTCCTCTGATGATGAAGATGATGATGGTGATGAAGCGAGGAAAGTGATAAAGCATAATCACGAAAAAGCGGACTCTTCGAGTGATGACGATGATTTCGTAGATGATCTAAATTTCACATATAAAAAACATTGATATTGGCGAAGCAGGCCGCAGTCTCGCAATGATGTTAATAGTGAGACGTGGTCATCGTGGTTTATGGGCTACTTTTTATCCCGAAAATAATGCAACGTTCCTATGAAATAGTGATATGTTGTTGCCACGTAATTTTATGATTAGAATGGGGCGATAATAAGTACTCATTGAGTACGGTACTATATGGTTAGTAGGGCCTTACGCAATTTGCGCATTATTGGGTTAGCACCCACAGTTGGGTGGGCGGTAGTGCTCAATTGAGGCTGCCACAGGAGTCTTTAAAAGAACAATGGGTTGATAAATGGGAGAGAGAAAGAGAGGCAGATAGATATAAACAGATTGCAAAAATGTTTTTGTCAGTCGTATGTTAAATTTGTAGTAATCTTCAGAAGACAAAGTCTCAAAAGCGCAGTGCAGTGCTAGGTTTGATGACTCTTCATGTTCCAATAGCTGTGTTGTGCTGTTATAGGCAAGTGTTTGGTTTACCATCAGGCACAAGTCTCGCCTGTTCCATTACTCATTACTATAACAAGAAGAATTATACATTTAATTTCAATATCGAAAAATAATCAACTTGTCTTTCCACCTGACTAACATGGTTTTGACTTTTTTGCTCTCTGTTTTTCAATTTTCAAATCTGTTATTCCATTCCTTTTAGCAATAAGTTCCTCAAGTGTTACAACATTTTGTTTTATTTAAAGAATTATTTTTTTATATCATTTTAAGTGCTATAAAGAGTTTATCTATCTATTTCACACTATTTTTATTATCTCACTAACTCAGTTATTTCGTACTATTATGTGTCTGCCTGTGAAACCCGGTGTTGTAGGTTTGATTCCCACTCAGGGTAAATATTTGTGTGATGAATATATATATTTGTTCTGTTTATGGTGTTTCTTTGTATAATAAGTATGTATTTACAATGCTAAGTATTGTATCAGCTGTCTGGCTTCCGTCTTCCATAGTACAAACTTTGCTTAGTTTGGGGCTAGATATAGTTGCCATAAGCAATATCGAACAATATAATTAAATTTCAAGCGAAAATATCGTAGTCAGGACCATTGTAGTCATGCGGTAGACCTGTGGACGAGTCAGGGTAATTCTTTCATTATTATCTGTATAGATATAGATTACACTCGATTACATTATATAGTTTTAAGAATTTTTAAAACTTTTTGGTTTTTTGTTTATGTATAGGCAAAGCCAAAGTGCTGATTTGTTTTTGTTATTTTACTGTAATTATAGTATTGGTTACAAAAAGATTCCAAAGGTGCCATTCACTATAACTGTCCAGTGAAACCATGTGTTTTTAATGGTATTGTTAGACATAGGAACTGCCGATAGAAGTGAAGACAAGAACTCAGAATTTGATAGCTCACTTTAGAAACTACTCTGGAGAAACCGGAAGGCGTAGCCATAAGCATGGTCATGGTTCCGAGTTTACCCGAAAATTTCTTATCATTAGCGTGACGCTAGAATTCAATTCACAGCCCACGAAAAATCTGTCTGTGACGCGCGAAAAGAAGTTTTCACTTTTAAAATTCTAGTTTATCGATTTTTATCGGATACACTTCGGTGAGTGTGCTGCTTTACCTTATTTTCAAGGTCGACGTTTCTAAGACTAACGAATAGGTTGGAACACAGAGGAGATGGGTAAGCGTAGCCCTATCATAAGATTCTCCATGTAAAGGTTGCCTGGAAGAAATATCTCTGAGTGATAAGGCTGTCCATTACTCTGAAAATTTATTTGTCCTTTTTAATGTAATTTGTTAGTGTTATGGATTATTGTAATGTTTAAGTTGTAAAGTAATGTTATTATTATACCTACATGTTGGTCAAGTCAATCCGTTTCTGTATGTTTCACTTGCCGGTCATCATGGTTATGTCACCGTGAAATTGTATTATACCATCAACCATCAATCGTATTGATATTATAAATGTCAATATTTGTATGTTTGTTGCTCAATCACGTCGTAACGTCTCAACGGATCGGGATGAAATTGAAATATAGATAGATAACAATCTGAAAGAACGTATAGGCTACTTTTGTCTCGGGAAAATAACGGGAACGGGACCTACGCTGGTAAAACCGCGTGCGGTGCTTGTTTATAATGAAACGTGTGAGATAGGGCAGTGCCGGCGTTAGGGTAGGGCGTGGTAGGGCGACCGCCCAGTGCGCCGGATGTAAAGGGGCGCCGCAAGCTCAGGCGCCCCTTTGTGTCTAGTCTGTAACCAGGCTTGATAACCATATCATTGATAGATCAAGTCACAAGAAGAAATAAACCTCGCCCAGGGCGCTGGTACGGCTGAAACCGGCAATGAGATACAGTATTTGTTTATTGATTTTTTAGTATGTGTATGATGTGACAGTACTGAGTATGTATTTACAATTGTATGGTGATAGATACAGTATCTGATAAACTTTTGCATATAAATATGTTATGTTTTACTTTAAGTATGTATTTGTCTTTTGTTACCATAGTTATTATAAGTTAAAAAAAAATTGATTAACGGGTTACGCTTGTGTGTTTTTGATCAAACGAGACTTAGGTTTCAACCGCATTCTGCGGTCTTTTTTAGTGGGTGCGTGCGATCGCTCCCTTTTAGCGCACATAACTTTGAATTTAAGTTAGACGTACTCAATTATATCACACGGTAGTAATTCGTTGATTAAATACGTGTATGTAGTTATTATAAGTTAAGGCTCGTCTAGTCGGGAGTACGGCGACTGCCGATCCGGAGCCCCCGGGTTCGAATCTCACGCGCACCGCTATCTTTTCGAAGTCCTGTGCGTAATGTCGCTACTTTAAAAACGGCGAAGGAAAACATCGGGAGAAAACTGGTGTGTTCCAAGAATCTTTCGAAGTCATGTTTCATCCCCCAAGCCACATTGGTTCAGCGTGGTGGATTATGGCCTTGACTATATCCTTACGAGGGAAGACCCCGAGTCCCAGTTGTGGGATCATTTAGTGGGCTGCTTGTGTTTAGTTATTACAAGGTATTTTAACGTAGTCATTGTTTAAAAAATAATGATGGGTTGTTTTGTCTGAAATAAATGTCATTTACTTAATTTGTTTCGGACGAAAACTAATTCCGAAACGACACTTTTAATGTATGCTCTGACGTACCACTCGAATATCTTTTAACTTGTTTTTTTTTGTTACTTGTACTGTATTGATTTTGTTTTCGTTTGTTGTACAATAGTAGTATCTATTCTATTCTCTCTTCTATTCTGTCTACAACCGTTGGGGTAGACGGGTTCTGGAGTGGAGACCGCGAATCGGCAAACGTAGTGTAGGACGCCCTGAGATTAGATGGAGTGACGATATCCGAAAGCTGGTGGCGGTTGGAGAAGTAAAGTCGAGGATCGGGCTGAGTGGCGTATCACAGGAGAGGCCAATGTCCAGCTGTGGATGAATACAGGCTGATGATGATGATGATGACAATTCTGTCTATACCTATGTCTGTTTTTGCTTCAAAACGTCAGCGAGGCTTGACAAATTTGTTTTTTTTTTCAAGTTTATTTTGTAAGTGCTTTTGTACAATCCACTAATAAAGATTACTTTTATGGTTTAAAATATTTGTTTTTTTTATAACTACAAATTAAGCAGGTACATGTACTCTATTATTTCGCAAGCGTCGGAATGTTCTAATGCGTTCTAACTTCTAACCCTTCCTTTAAGCTGGTTGTCTGGAATAGATTGCTCTCAGCAATAAGGCTGCTATTTGTTGTGCTAGTTCATAGAGACAGGCAGAAACAATTATGCACACTAGAAATCATAAGTGTTGTTATACTGTAATATTTTAGTTTGCGTTACCTTAAAAAATCTATTTAGATATTATTTTTTTGTAATTTCAAAGTAAGCCTTCAGTATCCTGATTCACTACCCAATTGGATTGATTCACCGATACAAACCTTGCGGTGTTTTTATAGTAATAAACAAAACGTCAAGTAAAAAGTGACGAGACGAGCAGGACATGTGCCTGATGGTAAGCAACATGCCTGCCATATAACAGCACAGTGACACGCAGCTATTGGTACAGAGTAAGTAAGTAAGAGTCCAAATAATTACCTAGCACTGCACTGCGCTCGTAACCCATTATTATACAACACCCCGTAATTTCACTGGGTTTTAATGAAATTGAATGTCTTATCCGTTTAAAACGACAGAGACAAGCATTTATTCCGTTCAACTTCAACTTTTGCTTTATGGCTCTTATTGTGGTTGAGCCGTTTAATACGCGGGACAAACAACGTGGGGCATAATTTATGTACTAACATACATATAAGTATATTAAATATTTAACGCGCAAAAATTTACGTAAAAGACTTCAGTCTTGAACATCGCCGAAAAATTGCTAGCCTATCGGTTTTTTTATCGGGTACACTTCGGAGAGTGTGCCACTGATTTACATGACCTAATACCACCTTGACCTTTTTTTCTATCGGAATGCTCGTAGCTCGAAAAAGCTACATCGTTTCATGGTTGATGTTCCAAAGACACGAACGAAGAGATTTGACTCTACTTTTGTGATAAGAACGTCTAGGCTGTGGAATACGTTGCCTGAGTGGGTTTTCCCTATTGGTTACAATATCTATGTGTCTTCAAATGAGAGTGAATCGGTTTTTTCTAGGTAAACACGCTCCATCGTAGACCGCATCGTCACTTAACATCAGGCGAGATGGCGGTCAAGTGTAAACTTATAAAATAAAAACAAAAGTGTGGCACTCGGGGAGACTGCCGCGGTAAAGCTATTGCATGTTGCATGCATTTTTATCAACATAAGCAACTTCAACTTCAACTTTTTATTATGGCCTCCATTCGGTAATGTTACCGGAATTTCGCCAGTGTCTAGCGTTTGATCATTGACGTAGTCCTTTGACGTTTATTTCGTAGAGCAGGTAGGAGTCTTGCTGCAGATGATCGGTTAGCTTCAGGTAGTCTTGAGTTGGATGATCGGGCGAAACGTCTGATATTCGGTGAACAGGGAGGTTTTTAGGCTCAGATGATCGGTTGGTCGAATTTGAATACTTTTGTTACTGGATACTTCTTACATAATATATAACTGTATGGGACAAACACAAACACGACATCACAAAATAGACATAATATTAAGATATTATTACTTATAGTAAAATTAAGATGATTCAAATATATAAATATTTAATTTAGACATAAGCTATCATAGTTTAATATTATTTTTCTGAATATATTTACTAAGGACATACACAAATGGGGAGAATACAAAAGGGAGTAGATTGGAAAAGTTAGTGGGACGGGGAAAATCAGGTGGGATCATGTCATAGAGGAGAATTGATTTTAGTACATTCAAAAAAAAATATGGTCAGTGGTACCATCAGCTAACCCACACTCACAGAGAGAGTTATCTCGAATTCTTAATTTTGAGAGGAACACCGGAGTGCAAGCGAAACCTAACCGCAGGCGACAGATAGTGGATGTAATTTGCTTGGGAATATTTTTATATTTAAAAAACCAAGGTTTAGGGGGAATAGAGGGCTGAACTTGGCCATAAAACTTACCTGTAATAGACTTTGTTCGAGTCCAGAGTGAATTCCAACTTTCAAGCAACTTAGGTTGGCATGTGGCAGATAAGTCATGGGAGTAAATGTGATAGTGATCCTTATTTCCCAAAGTAGTGGCCTGTTTAGCATGAAAATCAGCATGCTCATTTCCTAATATACCTGTGTGTCCTGGGATCCAAGCTAGGGTTATTTGTAGTCCTAACTCATGGGCCTTCAAAAGATCCTCTTTAATTTTAAGAATTATTGGAAATTTATTTTTACACTTGAACTGGTTGGCTAAAACAGCCTGTAAGCAACTTTTAGAATCAGTCAAGATAAGGGTTTTGCTGATAGAGTGTGAGGTGACATATCGGATGGCTTCAAGGATGGCAGTGGCCTCACCAGTAAAAAACTGAACTTAGTGGAGGGCATTTATTACTGAGGACAATTTTGAACTTAGGGATCCATACAGCTGAGCCAATATCACCATCTTTAGTTAATTTAGAGGCATCTGTAAATACTGTTAGCCAGTCAGTCCAACTATTGCCAATAATTTCATAAAATGTTTTGTTGGGATCTAGTGTGCTTTTTATCTAAACCCAAATTTAATATGATGTGAGGCTGGTAAATTAAGGCATGGTATCTAGTAGTGAACAAAGGATTAATGGAGAAAGTTGCAATGGGGAAAGAAAGATTAGAATATTTTACATGACTATGGAGAAGGCATGGGAGATTAATTTGGGAACTAATAAGGTGAGGGGGGGTGAGTCTCTGTAGTTCTTGCAACTTTGGCCATAGTGGGTGATCTGAATTTTGAAGTAGTTTGGTGTAGAATCTGTCTGCCAAGAATTGTCTGCGTAATGGAAGGGGAGGGTCTCCACATTCAACTTGGATGGCATTAGTGGCAGAACATTTCATGGCACCTAAAATAGTACGAAGACACTTGGCTTGGATTTTGGACAATTTACTTAGGGCAGATTTATTGCCAGGTTCAAGTAGGAAAGCTCCATAGTCCAAGTGACTACGAATTATAGAATTGTACAGTAGCTTTTGTGAAACAGGATGGGAGCCCCACCATACACCACAAAGAGAGCGGAGGATGTTCATATTCTTTTCACACTTAGTAGCCACGTGATCAGAATGGGGGACACCAGTTAACTTTGTGTCTAACCAGAGGCCTAAAAATTTTGTTGAGGTCTTTTGGGGAATGAGTTGATTATTACAGCTTAAGTGAATGTTGGGAACAGTTCTTTTTTGGGTGAAAACAATAGAGTTGCTTTTGGCAGCAGAGATTGAAGAGCCATTATCATTTAGATAGTCTTCGAGGTATATTAGTGCAGAGTTTAATTGTATTTCAGCTTCCTCAATTGATTCACTGGTGACATAAAGAGCTATATCATCAGCATATTGCAGGATTTGACAGAAAGGTGAGACTACTTGTTCCAAATCATAAGTGTACAGGCTGTACAAGGGGGGGCTGAGGACTGAGCCTTGTGGTAATCCTTTCCATAGTATTCTAGATGTTGCAGTTGCATTCTGGTCTTTGATGAGGATTGATCTCTCCATCAAGAAGCAGTTAATGAATTTAACCATCTTCGGCGAGATGCTCAGCTGTAACAGCTTGTTTCTGAGAATCGGAAGATGTACATTATCGTATGCAGATGCAACATCTAGAAATACGGCAACAACATATTTTTGGTTTTTTAGGCCAATGCGAATATCTGTAGTAAGGATACTGAGGCTGTCGGCGGTGCTCATTCCTTTTCTAAAGCCAAACTGAGAGCCAGGGAGTAATTTATTGTTTTCTACAAACCATTCTAGTCTATTTTTGATGAGAATTTCAGTTATTTTCAAAGGAACACATGACAACGCTATAGGGCGGTAGGAATTGGGATCTGAAGGGGATTTTCCAGGTTTGAGGATAGGGATAATGATTTGGGATTTCCAAGAATCAGGCACAGAGCCCAATTCATAAAAGCTGTTAATTAAAGCAAGAAAGTACTGTCTTAAATTTACTGTGGCTCTGGTAAAGAAAGAGTAGGGTATCCCATCAATTCCAGGGGCGGAGTCAGTCAGTCCGTCCAGGGCCAGCTGCATTTCTTCCAATGAAAAGGGGGAGTCAAAATGTTGGGAATTGTGGGAGGAATATGGGAGAAGAAACAGTAGAATGGATAGGATTCTCATGGACAAAAGGGGGAGCCAACTTGTCAGCGAACTCTTCTATCCAGGAAGTGGGATCACTGGATGTTGGATTAGTAGCATTATATGAGCCCCTGAAGCGACGTATCTGCTTCCAGACAATGGTAGATGGAGTTGATGGGGAAAGACTCTCACAAAACTTTAGCCAACCTTGTTTCTTTTTGCTTGATAGAGTTTTCCTACTTTTTGCAGCCATTCTTTTGTAGATTAAGAAATTATCTGGTGTCATGGATCTGTTGTAGTTTTTTTTCTGCAGAGTTGCGCTCACGGATGGCTGCAGTACAATCAGAGTCCCACCAGGGAGGGGAGAGAAGGTTATTTCTTGGTTTCTTGAGAGGTATGGATTCATGTGCTGATGCTAAGATGGCCTCTACTAGTTTAGAGTAGCATACCATTGGGTTTTCTTTAGTTATGTCAGGCAGTGAAGGAAATATATTATCAAGGAAACTAGAATAAGAATCCCATTTAGCACCAGACAATCTAAATTTTTGGAGAGGGCAATGTGGAGGGGGGTGGGAAACACGAAGTCCTAAGCTGATAAGGATCGGAAAGTGGTCACTTCCTCTGGTAAGAGGAAGGACTTGCCAGGACAGGGAGGAAGTAGGCCAGGGAACTTAGTGTTAGGTCTACAGCAGATTTAGGATTTTGGGAAGGAAGGACTCTACGTGTAGGGGAGCCATCATTTGCTATGCATAGGTTTGCCTCTTCGATTGCCTCTAAAAGCAGGCGGCCGAAGGTGTCACAATGATAGGAACCCCAGGAAGTGTGGTGGGCATTAAAGTCTCCCATTATCACTATAGGTTGGGGGACGGAGGAAATGATAAGGAGGATGTCTGCGATAAGGTGAGGGGCAGGGTGAGGAATGTAGATAGATATAAAAGAGGTATTGAGGGCACGAACAGCCACAGAGTTTATTTCTGGGCTGTGAATAGGAAGAGGAATCTGGGAGAAAGGTAAGGTTAGTTTTACAAAGAGGGCACAACCAGCTGAACCATCCTGGCGATCATTGCGGAGACATGAAAAGCCTGGGATCCGATATTGGTTCCCTGGAACAAACCACGTCTCCGAAATAGCAACCAGAACCGGGCTGTATTTTCTGATGAGGTAGCAGAGTTCAGGAACCTTCCTACGAAGGCTCCTGCTGTTCCATTGGATCATTGGGCATGAGTCCATGGTGGTTTACAAGTGTAGAAAGGTGGGAAATCGATTGGGCAACGTTGGACGGTAGGGAGTTGGGAGATTGGGAGATCAGGTTTATGAGAATGGTAAGAAGTTGGAGAAGTAGTTGGTGGGTATCTGATGGAGAAGAAGGAGCTGGGATGTTTGAAGGGCATATCCTCTAGGGAGGGATGAAGGGCCCTGAGCAATGATGGATTGGTGAGCAGCTCTGTCATATGACTTTCCAAGAGGGGGATTTGGTTTGGCTTTATGGATAATGGTTTTTTTTGATGATATGGAAGGATTAGGTTGGGAGGATGAAGAAGAAGGGATGTGTTGGGATCCAAGTTCGTGACTAACAGTTGCATCTTTAGTAATTTGGCTGTATGATTTTGAAATCTTAGGCATTTGACCACACGCTTCTTGGTATGATATTCCTTTCTGGGCCATAAGTGATTTGATGTTTCGTTGACGATCTTGTTCAGGGCATGTCCTACTAGTAGAGTAGTGATGCGCAAGACAGTACAGGCATGTAGCCTGCAACTCCTGCACGTCACAGCTGTCACCATTGTGAGGCTGTGTGCAACGATAGCAACGAGGTTGGGAGCGGCATTGTGACTTTATGTGGCCAAACCTTAAACAGTTCATACACTGGATAGTAGGAAACTGATAGGCTTCCACTTCCAGTGATGAATAGAAGGAGTAAATTTTATCTGGGAGTTGTTGGCCTCTGAAGGAGAGGACCACTGTTTGCGTAGGTACCCAGTTAATAATGTTTTCAATTTTGGTCTTTCTATTTAACCTTCTAGCTTTTAAAACATAAGAGTTTCCTGGTATTTGAAGAGAGGCAACAAACTCGTCCATAGACCAGTCCACAGGGACACCCCTAACAATCCCCATGCGTGTTACGTTAAAAGTTGGAATCACTGCATCATAATTATTTATTTTTAGAATAGGGTTTTCTACGAAAAGGTTAGCAGCAGAGGCGTTTTTGAATTGAATAGAGACTTTATTACGGCCTACTTTTTTTATTCCGTCTCGGCACACGTTTTGAATATTATTGGTAGCTACAAACTGACCAAATTTGATGGGGCGCATTACTGTGCCTGCGGTTGCGTCTGTCTCCACTCGTGACACATGAACGAGGAACGGACCAGTGTCTGTGTCCTCGTACTGCCTAATTCCCAATATAGTGAGGGAGGGATGTTGGTACACTGATTGAATTGAAGCCGATGCAGACTCCTGGCTGGTAACCAATTTTTTAGCAGATGAACCGACTGGGACGACCGGCTCTCTATGCCTTTTTGTTGCAATTCGCGTAGTGGGTGGCTCAATCGTATCCATTTTATTAGGCGGATCAGGATCGGGATCCGGGGACACCGGAACAGGGGAAATGAACTCCATTTCCCCTGTCTACTACTCACTACAATAAAATATAACACTCACCAGATAATATATAAACAGAAAACACAAATAATTAAGAAACAACAACAAACACGAGTAGAGGTTATGACCACCACCGAGTTTTTCTCTCAACATAAGCAATAGGGATGTAAACAATTTTTCGGAATTGTTTTTTATTTTGAAGAGTGACATTTGTTTACCATAATAAATATCACGGGAAATCCGTTAAGCTGGCAACACTGCTAAGAGCATGTAGTCTGTAAAGCTAATACAAATAAGATTCAAAGTCGAATGACCGAGTGGTGAGGACGGCGTTACGGTCTTTCTTGTGAACATAAGGGTCAGTTCACACCGAGACGCGACGCGGCGCGACGCTGCGCGCACATTTTTCATAGAGCGACTCAGAATATACTTTATTCACTACACGAAAAGATACACATTAAATTGTGAGAATTCAGATTACGTTGCACCACGCAGCACTGCGCCTCGAGGTGCCTCGCGGCGTAGCGCGACGTATCGTGACGCAGCGGTGCATCGCCGGTACGCGCGGCGTGCAAGAGCGGTGCTGCGTCTCACGGTGCCGCGCGACGCCGCGAGGCGCAGCCTGAGGCCGCTGTGGCGACTTCTATACTATTTCCGTTCAGACTTCGTTTAGAATTGATGCAGTTCGGTCGAGTGCTCGATTGAAAATATAATGATAGACTGGGATCTTGTTATAATCGGACTTCTTGCAGAAGAGGAAGAAGTTTACAAAAATAAAATTAAAAAGAAGACATCACACAGGCGCGGGCGGGGCCGCGCGGCGCCCGCGGCTAGTAGATACGTTCCGCTGCGCCTCGCGGCATCTCGCTGCGCAGCGAGGCGTCGTCCTACTACGATTTTAAGATGCGCCTCGCGACGTTGCGATGCGTCTCGCGACGACGCGCGGCGTAGCGCGAAATCATTGGCCTCTTTGAGTATCGTCGCGTCGCGTCTCGGTGTGAATTGACCCTAAGAAAGAGATGCACGATCACTAAAATTCGGTCCCCAGGCCCGCGATAAAAGCTATGCAATAGCTTAAAAAAAACGTATTTCTTAAAAATACTGTTTTCATTAATGAATTCCTTCATTGCCTTCAGTTAGTATTTTTTATTACAACGCAACGCCGTACAAAAATCACGCGACAAGGAGAAAATATCGAGAGTTGCAACCTCCTGTACTCAGTTGGACAGTTTACAAGTACTTATTAACGGTATAGTGGTGAATCTTATTATTTTATACACTTCTATCATCCTACATAGCTCTCCTGGTGGTTCTATGACCTAGGCATGACCTACACATGTTATTCAAGGGCCTGTAGTCTATTACATTCAGTAAGTGTAGTCTATTACACACATTTTCATTTAAAGAACGGAACGGACCGCTAATAATAGTAATAATATATTTAAAGGTCTTTCTCAAAAGCAAAACGGTCCTTGGAATCTACTAATTTTGTCTCTTTGACGATCGAACAATAAAATGAAACAAAGTACATTTTTCATTAATGTATTTATTGATTACACAAGTTAGGTACATCGATTATATCAACAATCAAATTAAATAAATAACAATAATACTAAACGATTTCATGCGTCACAACAACATAACATAAAGTAGACTGCGCCGTCAATTTTATGTGGCGCAAAAGTTTATGACCCCCAGGGGTTAGGCTTGAGCCAAAACTACATAGCCTATTATAGTAGGAAGGTATTTGTATATCAGGTATGAGGTAGTATTATTTGTGTGTAAGCGAGTGTCATCTGTGTACATGAAAGTGTCCGTGTTTGGCGGCGCGGCGCCACATTAGCATCGAGGTAGATTTTAAAGGAAATCAATAAATGTACGTAATGATTTGAAGTTATATTTACTACATTTTGTGGTATGCGAGTAGTTGATATTTTCTGTAATATCTATGTTAGTCGACAGTAATATTTTTAAAACTCGACTTACTTAAATTCGTTTAAAATTGCTAAAATCATACCATATCTACCCTTTGTCTACACCTGTGCCATTGTGGGAGATTATTAAACTGTTATATTTATAACATACAGCTGGACTTTTTTTTAATTCTCTCCCATACAATATGACACTCCTTACCTCTCTCTACCTTTCATAGTGTCGACCTTACAATGCCGAAGGTTCATAAACTTTTGCGCGCATTACGCATACACTACAGACAGTCATTAAATACTAAAAAAACACTGATTAACGTGAAACTACGTTGCATTTATATACAATTGTCTAAATAACACTTAACTATATTAGTAACAAGAATGTGCAGCAGTGCAGAAAGATAAATAACAATTTATATCATTTCTCATACATATTTTTCTCTATTTGTGTGTAAAATTTTTCAAGCTTTGATAGCGTTTGTTTATTGTGGTCGTTGTGTCTGGGTATTAGTTGTGTAGTCGGCTAGATAAATGAATATAATTTCTAAGTTTTGTTTACAGTTAAAATACAATAAATATAGTCTAACTATAATATGCTAACCTAAAATTTGAAGTTTCTATCGCAGGCCTGAACACTATGGAATATTTTTCGTCCGTAGGTATGTCTACGCACTTCGAATCAAGGAATAACGTTTAAAAGGGTTTAGACACCTCTCTACCAGTTCTTTGCCAGTCGACAAGGTGGTGGGTTAATTGTGCCGCCGAGTGTCGTTTTTATTTTGAGTGAGTGTTTATGAAAATAGTATGATATTGTATGAGTTAGGGGCCATTCAAGTATTACGTAACGCAGTTTTACAAAATGTTATTATACGCCCATTTATACCCCCATTTCTTAACCCCATTCTAAGATGCGTGACGAAGCCTGGTAATGCAACTTAGAATTTTTTTCACCCTTCCCTTCACTCTAAAACTTTATGTATGTTTCGTAAGTGACCATTTTTCCCTAAAACCAAGCTGCCAACTCAGAATATTTTAATTCCCATGTTTTTTTTACATAACAATGACGAGAAATGATCAATGACGCACCGTAAGTTTTACAAGACAACCTTCCTCCAAATTGGGTTAGGCAATACTTGAACGCACCCTTTAGATGTTGAATTTTTTCTCCAATCCGTGAGTATGAATGGGAATCGTACGTCAGGGGGAATTGGGCGCCAGAATCTACGTGGACCACTAATTAACGCACGCATGCACTTGTCGGGACTTATAGTATGTAATGAGACTTAAATTCTTTATTATAATATAATTGCTGACTTTTCCCACAATGCAGGTAGAAATTACTACCACTATGTGAAGATTCCACAAAGACAGCAATGACAAGTTACGGTCTTGTGACTTCACCATGACCATGTGACCGGCGCCGGCGCCTGGTCCTGGAAATACAAGCCTGGATCGGCCTTGCGATGCCAAGTAGGTATTACGATTGTTAGTAGGTGTATCTCCAATATCGGAAATCGTTCCAAAGACAAATCATTACATTAAATTGTAGATGGTAGCACTGTTCGTATCCGATCTGCTGATTGAAGCTGTAATCCGCTGATTACATTATTGATTTATTGTTCATCTTGTCCGCACTTTTGTTTGTAAGTGTTTATTATGTTTAGTATTTATCAGTTAAATTTTTAGGCTCATATTTATAGGTTAATATTTATTATTTTATTTAGTTATAGTTATAGATATGTAGTAGTATTATTAGCAATAAGGCCGCCTCTTGTGGCACTAGTTCATAAGTGTTTATTTGTAATATTTTAAATTGTTTGTGTTGCAATAAAGAGTTTCTATCTATCTATCTACATTTAAATGGTAATTTCTTGTTACATTTTTGTAAAATTCGGTGTATGTATGTTTTGTTTACCCTCTTTGATTTTGGAGATCAATAACTTACATGGAAGGCTTCGTGTTAGACAGGGATATTCGATTCTCTCTCTCCCTCTCTCTCTCGCGACCGGCGTCAAACTGTGTACACGCGTTATTGCTCTGTTTCCTTTAAATAAATTAAATAACAAGAAGTGTCTGTTCAGTGTTTAAATATAAATAATCCTCGTCGGCCGACCTTCAAATATAATACATCGATTGGTGTGAGTTGAGACGTTGAAGCGTGTCTTCGGTCCGTCTGTGTCAGTATCTATGCTAATATTATGAAGTTGAAGAGTTTGTTTGTTTGTTGCCGCTAGGATTTCGGTAACTACTGGTCCGAATCGAAAACATCTTTTGGATAGTCCATTTATCGCGGAAGGCTATAGGCTATACAACACCTACTATTGACAGGAGCGGCGCATGAATGAAGAATGTAACAAAAACGGGAAAAAATCGGAACGCCGAAACGAGTAGCTAGTATATGTGTGCTGTAATAGTGTGAGGTGAGTTACACATTGAAGCGTGTGTCCGATCCATCTGTGTCAGTATATGTGATAACAAGCGATTCACACCGGCTCACACACACACTCGTTGTGCTCGGTGCAAGCCGGGGCCGCGCCCCGGGCGGCACGCCTCAGGGGGCACCAATTTGAGCGGCTCATTACGTATTTCAAGTCACCGTCGCCGTCGTAATATCCGATCCAATATTTTCATCATGAATTCTTCTTTCCTCATGTGGGGGAAGTTCGGGGAGCTAGATACTCGAGGGGAAAAGAAGTCAGGAGGGACATAACGGGTTATGTCCCTCCTGCGCATGGTGGTCATGAGTAGATACACCGATGCACCCCCCCCTCCGGCGACATTTTCAGATTTTGCTCCGCCAAAAAAATATTGAAGATCCGGGGGTGTCTTGAATCACGCTATATATTTAAAAAAAAACCCCAATCAAAATCTATTTTGTAGTTTAAAAGATCTAAGCATATATAGGGATATAGGGACAGAGAAAGCGACTTTGTTTTATAGTATGTTGTGTCAGCTAAGGGCGGAGCGGGGGGTGTCACATGGCGCCATTGGGTACACATAGTCGTGGTAAAGCCAAAAACTACGAGATAAGTACATGCATACCTTTATAATAGTGATCGATTTAGTACATGCATTTCTTTATAACGGTGGTCGATCTAGGTACTGCAGGTCTACTACGAAGTCCGATAAACGATATATCGGGCGAAGTTATGGACGTTTTATACCACGAAACACAATCGGTCGGTTGATGACACAAAAACTGCCAAATCAGCGTCGGTCGGGATGAACGAAACGCCCGATCAGATCAACCGACCGATTGTGTTTCGTGGTATAAAACGTCCATAACTTCGGCCGATATATTGTTGATCGGACTTCGTAGTAGACCTGCTGGACGCTGCCCCCCGTGATCCCCCGGGGTCCTCGGCCGCTGTGAGGCGAGTTAGACGTTGAAACGCGTCTCGGAGCCGTCGGCGAGCATGAGCGTGACGGAGCGCGAGTTGGTCCACACGAGGCGCGCAAGCCGCGCCGGGTTGAGCCGCGCCACGTCCGCCATGGGCGCCGTGCTGTAGCACTTCACGCAGCGGGTCTGCGCCGCGCCCAGCCCGAACATGCCTGCGGCAGACGCGAGGGTCACCCGTGCACCCAAATATCGGACACTTACTTCACTAAATTGTATGTAATTATTTGTAGTGGCAGGACTCATGGCAGATTCCGCCTGGGGAAGTACCACACCTTTGCCAGTTATTCTGCCGTCAAGAAGTAATGTGCAAACATTACTGTTCCGGTTTGAAGGGCAATGTTTCCAGAAAGATTACAGGGCTTAGAGACATAACATCTTAGATCTCTGAGTGACGAGCGCAGTGCAGTGCTAGGTAATGATTTGGACTTTTCATGTTCCAATAGCTGCGTGTTACTGTGCTGTTATGTGGCAGGTATGTTGCTTACCATCAGGCAAATGTCCTGCTCGTCTCGTCATTCTTATATAATAAAAAAAACTAAAAACCATGACCCAGACCGAACATACCTACGGCAGTCACTCAGGTTACTTTTGCATAATGTACCAAAATATCGGACACTCACTTCACACATAACCATGTTAACACTATTTTAGTGGCCGAGCCTACACCGAACATACCAGTCACTCAAGTCACCTGTGGATGCAAATGTACCGAAATATCGGGAACTAGTTTCACCACACCAAGGTAACATTAATATGATTATGTTACAATGTCTACACGTCGCACGCGACACACATTGCCTACAAGAACAAAATTAAACATTTTGACTAACCCCCGACTGCCTCGGATTTGTTATCTGTACAACATTCTACTAGTCAAGCCCTTTCGTTTGATACCCATACTGAGGCAGTAGTGAAAAAAATAATATAATTCGCCATTTTGTGGTGGCGGCCATCTTGGATTTAATTTTTTTGTATAGTGTATAGTACTCTACTAGTCAAGCCCTTTCATTTGATACCCATATTGGGGTAGGTTGTGAAGAAATATTTTGTCCGCCATTTTGTGGAGGCGGCCATTTTGAATCGATATTAACCAAACATAGATAAGAACATCCGCACGGGTAACCTTGAAATAAAAAAAACAGCATCGAAATCGGCCCATCCGTTTGAGCTCTATGGTGCCACAGACAGACACACACACAGACAGACAGACATCGACGTCAAACTTATAACACCCCTTTTTTTGGACGGGGGTTAAAAACGCTTACACTGCAAGCGCATTTAAGGTATTACACAATCGTTTGGTCATTTGCGTCATACGATATTAACTTTGGCCATTGAATTTTGAGCCAATTTATTATCAGATTTCTTTTAGGGCTTCTGTAATAATTTATGTTCACAAAAAGGTTTAGTTTTTACAAAATAGTTTTTCGAAAACTCGTTCTGAACCCACCAGTTAGAGTTCCCAAACGCCGAGGAAAGCATCAGGCTGGCATGAGTTGGTGAACGAAGCATGCCCTCAAAAGATTACATTCTTATAACATATCGGTCTTCTCTCGATGTTTTCCTTCACCATTATCACTGATTGATGTGATGACGAAATTTTACGTCTCGAAAAGCGACCGAAACTATGACCTATGGAATTTGATGTTCTCCAAATACCCCAAGCATCCATGCTCACCAACGAAGAACCCCTTTTTGTTGATTTCTCCTCAAACAACTATTACAAATAAAATCTTTAAAAACATCAAAACGTTTTATGGTGGCCATCAACCATCTTGGATCGATTTTCATAAAACACAGCAAGATTCCACAGATAGATACACGCACACGCACAAAACTCGTTTGAGAGACATGTCAAACTTGTAACCGTCCCCTTAGTATTCGAGTCGGGGATTAAAAAATGGTCGAACTTACTACGAAGCTGGTCTGGTTATGCTATACTGAGGGTTGTGATAAATGTCTCACCAGCGGTGCTCTGCCAGAAGGACAGCCTGTTGTCGGAGGTGGCGTAGGAGACCAGGTACCTCCCGTCGGGGCTGAACGCGCACGCGGTGACGGGCCCGGTGTGCGCCGCCAGCGACTGGCAGCGCCCGGCGCGCAGCTCGTACATGGCCAGCTGGCCCGTGTGGCTGCCCACTGCGGAATACATTCATAATATCAAAATATGATCTGTAATAATAATTTCGTCAAGGCAGACTTGATCGAAACCGTATATGAATAACAAAACATCATCATCATTTGCCTACCCTTATCCCACTTTATGTGGGGTCGGTACAACATGTACGTTTCCTCCATTCGTCTCTATCATGTGTCAAATCTGAGTGTATTCCTTTCCCATCCATGTCTTCTTTCACACAATCCAGCCACACTTTTTTTGGCCGCCCTCTACCACAACATCCTTCAACATTCATATTTAAAACTCTTTGGGTAATGTGGTCTTCATTTCTACGCATAACATGGCCAAACCATGATAGCCTGGAGCTTTTCAACCTTTCTGTCACGGGTGCTACTTTCATACTTCCCCTAATATTGCGTAACAAAACATAAAAAAAAAATAGATTTTGAGTCGACATATGCCCACAAAATTCGTATTATGGAGAATTTCGTTAAATTCTGATGGCACTGACAAACAAACCGCTGTCGCCATCTTTGGTGTGAAACACGTTTCGTTCCATCAATCAACACGTTGCGTACGTCCATCGAACCAAAAAAGTATACATCACAAAAAACTGACCACGTAAAACGAAACGTCTTGCCGCCGGACCGGAATTTTATTAGTAGGTACTTATATTTAGTATCAGCATTGCACCCGTGCGAAGCCGAGGCGGGTACTTAAATAATGATAGGCATGATGACTAAAAATATGTACACGCTGATGATGTGTTCTCGCTGACTTGAATGCAGGCACGGTGCGAAAGGGAACATGACCGTAATGATGTGGTTAAATTGAAGATTTACAAAATATCAAATAGTACGAAGGCAATTTTTTACCGCGGGAAAACAACTGGAATGAAACTATGCGGGTAGAATCGTAGGGGACTACTATAAAGTCTTTTTTAGCCAGCATGTTGTGCTGTAATTGAAGGTATTTACCGATAGAACATGAGACTCACCAGCGATCCGTCTGGTGGCGGGGCAGTGCGACACCTGGTTGTATCGGCAGATGGCCGGGAACACCTCGTTCAGCCCCTTGCTCTTCAGGTGGGACTGGTCCACGCAGTGCAGTATTATATCCATTACCTACGAATAGAAAATATGTAATCACGCTAGATGGCGCTAGTAGTTTCGTGTTAACACGCTAGACGGCGCTAGTAGTTTCGTGTTACCACGCTAGACGGCGGTGGTAGTTTTATACAATCACGCTAGATGGCGCTAGTAGTATCGTGTTACCACGCTAGACGGCAGTGGTAGTTTTATGTAATCATGCTAGATGGCGCTAGTAGTTTGGTGTTACCACGCTAGACGGCGCTAGTAGTTTCTAGTAATCACGCTAGATGGCGCTAGTAGTTTCTAGTAATCACGCTAGATGGCGCTAGTAGTTTCTAGTAATCACGCTAGACGGCGCTAGTAGTTTCTAGTAATCACGCTAGACGGCGCTAGTAGTTTTAGTAATCACGCTAGATGGCGCTAGTAGTTTCGTGTTACCACGCTAGACGGCGGTGGTAGTTTTATGTAATCACGCTAGATGGCGCTAGTAGTTTCGTGTTACCACGCTAGACGGCGGTGGTAGTTTTATGTAATCACGCTAGATGGCGCTAGTAGTTTCGTGTTACCACGCTAGACGGCGGTGGTAGTTTTATGTAATCACGCTAGATGGCGCTAGTAGTTTCGTGTTACCACGCTAGACGGCGGTGGTAGTTTTATGTAATCACGCTAGATGGCGCTAGTAGTTTCGTGTTACCACGCTAGACGGCGGTGGTAGTTTTATGTAATCACGCTAGATGGCGCTAGTAGTTTCGTGTTACCACGCTAGACGGCGGTGGTAGTTTTATGTAATCACGCTAGATGGCGCTAGTAGTTTCGTGTTACCACGCTAGACGGCGCTAGTAGTTTCGAGTAATCACGCTAGATGGCGCTAGTAATCTCCCAAAGTATGACCAGTAATGTCCCCAGTCGTTACCTCGACGAGCAGCTCGGTGAGCTCGGAGTGCAGCCGCTCGATGAGCAGCTCCAGCCCGCGCAGCACCTCGGCGCGGCCGCGCTGCAGCGCGTGGTACGCCGGCGACGCCTGCCCGCTCTGCGCCGCGGCCGCGCAGCGCGCCACCTCGCGCGCCATCGTCGTTATGAACGCCGCCGGCCTGCGCCCGGAGTGATGGGATCAAAGTTTTTTTTTTAATAAAGAGTGAGGAGACGAGTTGTACATGTACCTGATGGTAAGCAACATGCCTGATTACCCAGAGATCTAAGATGTTATATCTCTGAGCTCTGTAATTTCTCTGGAAACATTGCCTTTCAAACAGTAACGGTTGGAGAAGTAATTGGGTGCTTCGGCGACAACGGTAGATCCAAAGCCAGGGACCATGCCTTCCCCCCTGGGCTGGGGTCAGTATAGGTGGACCGCTAATTAACACACGCACCTGTCGGAAACGACGTTGCGGCAGACCTAACAAACGTTGGCGGGACGACCTAGACCAATATCAGCGAAACTGGTACGACATAGCACTGGATAGAGACAAATGGAAAGAGGGTAGGGAGGCCTTTGCCCAACATTGGGACATATCGGGCTCATAATAATAATCTGTCGGGACTATTGTCGCCAATAAGCCTGATATCGTGCTGGTAGACCGGTCTTAGCGTCGGGCTGTGATCGTCGATATCACCGTACCACATGACGAGAACCTCGTGAAAGCTGAGAAGGACAAGCTTAGCAAGTACCTTGACTTGGCTCACGAGGTTACCGCCATGTGGGATGTTGATTCCACGATCATAGTCCCAATAGTCGTGTCGGCAATCGGCCTTATAGCGAAAAGTCTCGACCAACATCTCAAGAGACTTTCGCTAGACGGTTGGATCAAGGGTCAAATGCAGAAGGCGGTCATCCTTGACATAGCACGCATCGTCAGGAGGTTCCTCCCTCTGCAGCCCTAACCACCGGTAGCTTGGGTCCTGCCCCGCTGCTGGCGGCAAACTAGGTTTAGGTTTTATAATGTTTTTATGTCATTTTCTACAAATATTGTAAAAACTTAGACTTAAGGATATAAAGAAATACGTGAATAATAATCTGTCGCACGGTCTTGTAACTTGACCATGGCTACGTAACCCTGGCGCCAAAGCTGGATCC
This sequence comes from Ectropis grisescens, assembly GCA_017562165.1. NCBI lineage: Eukaryota > Metazoa > Arthropoda > Insecta > Lepidoptera > Geometridae > Ectropis > Ectropis grisescens. Next base: position 2,113,417 of record CM029768.1, read on the forward strand.
GCCCTTGTTCGGGGGTTAATAAATACAAGTAAAGTATGTGTTCTGACCTGGCCGTAGCGATGAGTGTGAGTGCGTGTCTCGCGGTGCGGCACGAGTCGGCCTGCGGCGTCAGCGGGAGCCCGTAGCTCATCGACGGCACCAGCTTGTCCGCGTCGGAGCACATCTCCAGCAACCCTGTATAGAGAATGACACTTCAATACTACACCTTTAACAGAAAAAACAGGCGAACCCCGACTCAGCTGTATGTTTCTGAAAACTTCTTAAGGCACACGACACAAAAAATTTTCGTGGACTGTGAATTGAGCTCAAGCATCGCGTAAATCGCTTGTAAATGAAAGAAATAACCCGGATGATCTAGATGGCCATGGTCACGGTCATCCGAAGGCGAAGGTAAGGTAAGGCCATGAATGACCCATAGGTAGATTTTACCAAAATTTCTTTGATCTGTTTGTGATATTCACCGAGTAACTCATAAATATATTGAATGACTGCTACCAATGTGGTATAGGCCAAGCACCGGGGGTTTTTTCTTGCAACGTACGGGACCTGGTATTTTTTTTATAATGTTCAAGGTTGTCCCTTGAATATACATCCAAGTTGGCGCGACGTTTTATTGAATATCTCGTGCACCGCGCATCGTACGATAAAAATTGTTAAGATCATTATTGAAGTAATTAATATTTGTCACCTGTTTTATTTGAAACTTTTATTGAATAATGTATAGATCTTTAATTATAGGGCTCCAAACTTTATACAATATGGTTTTTACTAAATATGTTTAGAACAAAAGTTGCAGAAGGTAGGTACCACAACACGGGGAGTGAGCAAACATATACATCACTAGTTAGGAATTTACAAATTATGTTTAGAATTAAACAAAATTTAATCAAATTAATGGTTTACATCAATTTTATGTTTATATTTACCGAGTAAGACGTGGCTGACGTCGAGATAGGGCTCCCACACGGTGAACCCGCGGCCGAGCAGGTCGACGGCGGCGCGGCGCAGCGGCGTGTGCGCCGGCAGCCGCGCGCTGCCGGCCGCTAGCAGCAGGTGCGTCAGAGCCAGCGCGGTCAGCCGCGCCAGGTTGTTGGACGAGCTCAGCGTGAACCCTGACCAAGAGTCGTAATAATCATAATAACAGTAAAAATCATACGTCTAGGCGGTCCAATCGTGAAGAGACGCGAGAAGTACGCTCCCAAACTGCTAACATTTTCGTGTTCACAGTTTGGGAGCGCGCTTTCCCTTTCGGCCGCCTTTGTAACTGTGTTTTATAACCAGATACAAAAGAAGATTTTTTTTCCGCTTTCGTAACCCGGTTACAAACTAATATATTTTCGGCCGCTTTCGTAACTACGTTTTGTAACCCACACAGTTTTGTTGACACAGAAATACTTCTTTTGTAACGTCGCGGCGAGGTTACAAAAGAAGTATTTCTGTGTCTCATTGTCCCGTCTAGACGTCTTAGTCGAACGACTGTCAGATCTATTAGATTGATCCATTTATTGTTTCTTTGTACATTTAACCGGAAGCCTGCTCCCAACGACAACGTGCTAACATTTTCGTGTTAGCAATTTGGGAGCGCAAAAAAAAACATAAACAAAATATAACGAAAACACGCCCCAAAGTCAGTTCTGAAGCATGCTCCCGTGCTCCCAAACTGCGAACACGAAAATGTTCGCAGTTAGGGAGCGTCGCTTGTGGCTCACGTTTGATGCATGTTTTAATTTAATTTTGTTCATAATTATTGTTTATAATTAACGGCTATCAGACCTGTTTTTAAGTTTCTGCCTAATGTCGCGTAACTTGTCATTAGGATACATCTGCAGTTAAGTAAGTTACCTTCAACAACCGATCCCTTTCTGCTGTCGCCATCTTTACGACGCTTATTGCCGGCAGCTGGAAGAAGAGATTCCAATCTTACTAGAGCAAAATAATACCAGGCGTAACACACAATGACCCAATAATCATTTTTACTGACGTGTTTCAAAAATAAAGTTCAGGTTCATACCTCTATACAGGGTTACTGGTGATCAGCACATATTTGTTCTAGAACTTTTGTTAATTAAACATTCAAAATTAAAAAAATTCAATAAAAAAAAAAATATTTGAAGTTTTTGTTGTCCTCTCTAGCACTGCTTAGCTCTGTGCCCGTCGGACTTAATTTATCGAGCGATAAAGAATGTGCGCGCTCTTGTTATGTAGAGTTCGATGTTGTTAGATAGGGGAAATAAACATTTTATATTTAGTATGAGATTTTTTTTATAACTGTAGGGTGAAAGTGGACATATTTAATGTACATAAACTGCCCTTAAAAGGATGCGACGATGATCACCAATAACCCTGTATACATCTAATTATCATTACAACAAGTCTCAGGGCAATAAGCGTGACGACTCATTTCTGATTCACTATCAAAAGGTTACTCAATAACTGGAACACAGGTTAAAGAATTACTTTGTTATCTTAAAAACTTCCCGTGATATCATGATTTTAAAAACACAATTTTAGACTTACTATAAAACGCGTCACACAAAAACACTACAAAAGCGTGACGTCACTGTCGGGTATTTTCTATGCGTCGCGCGTAAAGTTTGTATGTTAGCTATATTAAATTTCACGTTTTGAAATATGGTTTCATAACAAAAGTCATTTTAAATTGAATCCAATATAGTAAATAAATTTTCTTATAATTTCGTACTTTTAGAATGGACTTGCCCATCCAACTTTTAATGATCATAAAGTAAGTTAAACAAAAATATATCAAAACGAAAATTGGTACATATTTTATTCGATTTAAATACTGACATTATATCAAACAATTTCATACAATTGCCGGATTTGTCGTCATGCCTATTGTTTACATAGAAATGTTAATTAATTATTATTAAATCTAACAGAAGAGTTATTATTAATTAGCCACAGTTCTTACAGAAGAGTTAATATTTTAAAAGACTCACTCTCGCTGGTGATGTCCTGTCCAAACTCCGCGCCAATGACTCCGAGCAGAACGACTGCCGTGGTCTGCTTCCTCTTCAGCTCGGCCATGGACGAAGGCTTGCGGATTATCTCTTCCTCTTCCTCTTCGAACTCCTCTTCTTGCTGTAAATATGGTATTTAATTATTGAACTTTCTTCTTTCTCCGAAAAAAAAAACTTCTATATAAAACTCAGCCACTAGACTGAATTTCATAATTTACTAGCGACCCGCCCCGGCTTCGCACGGGCGCTATGCTGATACTAAAAATACGAATAAAAATGGTTATTGTAGGTTATCCCTAAGAAATAGACATATACCATTGTTGACTTTTTTGTAGACCTTTTTAAGGGGTACAATACTGCAGTACATCGTTTTGATCCATCTCGTAGGATCCAGCCAGCGTTTGCAAAGTAAGCGCTAAAATTATGTTTATTTATTTAAGTTGGCTTAAAATGTCAGGAGTAAAATGATCGAGTATCGATCAATACTATTTCTCTTCTCCGAAAAGACAGTGATTTGAACTCGGAGGCTCCGGATCGGCAGTCGCCGTTGTCCCGACTAGACCAGACGTTACTTAGAATCTATACTAATATTATAAAGCTAAATAGTTCGTTTGAACGCTAGGAGCTCGGGAACTACTGTTCCGAATTGAACGAAAGCCTATTTTTCTTTTGGATAGTCCAATTATCGACGAAGGCTATATATGCTATACAACATTACGCCACTATCAGTAGGAGCGGAGCATGAATGAAGAATGCAACAAAAACGGAAAAATAATCTATTTAAGAGCTTTCGTACTGTGAGTTGACGTGATAGCATGTGTCTGAGATTGCGTCATATTATGTAAACCTTTGTTAATCAAGTTTTTTTTAAATCTGAGTTGGTTCGACCAATTTTCGACAGGTGGCGTAGCAGATAGAAAAGGTTTTTTGTTTGAACGCGATATTCTCATTACTGAACCTATTTCAAAAATTATTTCATCGTTGCATAGGTATGTACGGGATCCCTGAGTAGTTAAGCCAACTTAAATAAATAAACACAATTTTTGCGCTTTGCAAACACTGGCTGGATCCTACGAGATGGATCAAAACGATGTACTGCAGTATTGTACCCCTTAAAAAGGTCTACAAAAAAGTCAACAATGGTATATGTCTATTTCTTAGGGATAACCTACAATAACCATTTTTATTCGTATTTTTAGTATCAGCATAGCGCCCGTGCGAAGCCGGGGCGGGTCGCTAGTAAATTATGAAATTCAGTCTAGTGGCTGAGTTTTACATAGAAGTTTTTTTTTTTCGGGGAAAGAAGAAAGTTCAATAATTACTATACCTAGGCTATGTATGCACCACGAGTGAAGCCGGGCGGGACATCTAGTACAACATAAAGACTGCCCTAGTGGCTTAGTTGGTAGTAGCTCTGCCTGCGAAGCCGAGGGTCGTGGGTTCGATCCCCACCCAGTGCAAATATTTGTGTGATGAATTCAAATGTTTGCACTGTGTCTGGGTGTTTCTATGTATAATAAGTATGTATTTAAAACTATATAAGTATTATATCAGCTATCTGGCTGCCATCACACAAGCTTTGCTTAGTTTGGGGTCAGATGGTGTTGTGTGTGGATTGTCCACCAACATTTATTTATTTATTTATTTATTTAATAGAACAGAGTCGAATAAAAGAGAAGAAGAAATTGGCTTTCACAGCTTACCTTCTCAACGGGCTCCTTGGTCCCGGCCGCGTGGGGGTTGATGCTTTCAGTGTGCGTATAGAGGGGCAGGTACTGGGCCCAGTTGTCCACCAGCGTCTTTCGGCCCTTTGGACCCAGTCTGCGGGATAATATTAATATACATTTTTTAAATACTACAGAGTGACGAGACAAGCAGGACGTGTGCCTGACAGTAAGCTCATAAGCACACTGTCATGCTATTTGAACGTCATCATCATCAACCGCAAGACGTCCACTGCTAAACATAGACCTCCCCCCCCTAGATTTCCACAACGAACGGTCCCGCGCAATCTGCAACCAGCGGTTTCCAGCGATCTTTGTGTGGTCATCTGTCCATCTAGTGGGAGGCCGTCCAACACTGCGTCTTCCGGTTCGTGGTCGCCACTCGAGAACCTTTCTTCCCCATCGGTTGTCAGTTCTGCGAGCGATGTGGCCTGCCCTTTGCCACTTCGGCTTGCTTACTCTTTGAGCTATGTCGGCCACTTTCGTTCTTTTGCGAATATCCTCATTACGGATTCTGTCGTGCAAAGAGACTCCGAGCATAGCTCTCTCCTTAGCTCGCTGTGCGACTTTGAGCTTCGTTATAAGGCCCACAGTTAAGATATTTGAAGATAAATATTTCAAATAATTATCTAAGTAGATTCTCTACCATGCTACGATATCCGACGATACTAATATTGTAGGGCTTCTTGCAGACACCGCCTGGGATAACACGCCAGTTACTCTACCGCCAAGTAGTAGTTAATGTGCAGATATTACTGTGTTACGCTTTGAAGGACAATGTTTTCAGAGAAATCACTAGGCTGAGAGATAAATCACCTTAGGTAAATGCTAGGTAATGATTTGGATTTATGTTCAAATAGCGTGGCAATTAGTTTTTTTTAAATAAAGAGTGACGAGACCAGCAGTACATGTGTGATGGTAAGCAACATACCTGCCACATAGCAGTAAAGTGACACGCAGCTATTGGAACATGAAAAGTCCAAATCATGACCTAGCATTGCGCTTGTCACCTATCTAACATGTTATATCTCTGAGTCCTGTAATTACTCTCGAAACATTGCCCTTCAAACCGGAACACAGTAATGTTTTGCACATTACTGCTTGGCGGTAGAATTACTGGCAGAGTTATGGTACTTCCCCAGGCGGACTCTGCCAAGAGTCCTATCACTACAAGATCCAGGCGTATTGCTTAATATCATGCTCGTTTCGTCATTCTATGTCATTAAAATAAGTTTCAGAAGCAGTGGATTCAAACTACATCGCATCTTCAAGTATGGGGAAAGATCTCCAATCTTCATACTTAAAAAGTACTACTAGCGCCATGTACAAGACTCACCTGCCGAGTTCAGCCAACAGCAGCGCCTGCGCAGCGTCGCGGACCTCCAAGCAGTGGTGCTGCCATCTGCGCGCGAGCATCTCTACCTGCGGACGCTTGAAGCTCTTCGCGCCTGGAATCAAAACAGAGTAACATTTTAGATTGATGGCTCATAAGCAAGTACAATCTTGTTAGAAAAAGACTTGAACATCGCCGAAAAATTGGTAGCTTAAAATTGCTAGCTTATCGTTTTTTTATGGGCTACATCGGGTTCGGCGAGTGTGTGACTGCATCGACTGTGAAAAAATACGTAATCCGCCATTTTGTAAAGGCGGCCATCTCGGACCATCACGGCAAGCGTCGACTTTGATAAATCAGAGTATTGCAAAAAGGATTGTCATTGCAAGCCACCATTTTGTCTGGTAACAGGACACAGAGTAGCGTCGCCAGTTGACCAGCCCGGCTTGATGTACGCCCGCTGACCGGGTGTTCCTCGCTACTCATCACCTATAAAACCAGAATATTGCAGAAAGGCTCTTTATTCACCTTGTCTCCTATAAATCAGAATATTGCAGAAAAGCTCCTTATCCACCTTGTTTCCTATAGATCAGAATATTGTACAAAGGCTCTTCACAGTAACCGACCTCAATCTTGTCTTGAACTGGCCAAAAGGGGAGCAAGCCCAAAGGTACATGGACCGGAACCACTAATGCCTATACCCCAGCCTCAAATAAAAATATGGCTGCGTAGAAATACTAAAGAAGCCAATCTAACAGAATGGAATAACAATGAAGGATGCAGGCAAACAAATAATGCTATTGCGGAAGCATCTAAAAAACTTGCCCGCAACCTCATCAGACTAAACAGGGACAAAATTCGTAAAGTTATAGGTATAATAACTGGTCACTGTCCTTAAATAAGCACCTATTTACCATAGGTGTAACAGACAGTCCTCTATGCAGAGGATGTATGGAGGAAGAAGAAACGCCACAGCATGTACTCATGGAATGCAGCAGTGTGGCGAATCAACGGGCAGAATTCCTCCAATCCCCGTCGTCTGTTCCGGATGCCTGTCGCAACCTTAATCGGATGCTTGCTTTCTGGGACGGCCTATGCTGGTTG